>JAKOGI010000492.1:0-10000 GCA_029747015.1 Carnegiea gigantea
TTAGCGATAACCATCCATGACGATGGTAGGGCAGGAAATGGTTAAGCGGTAACTGTCATAGTCAGTGGTAGGCCATGATTGAGTTAAGCAGCTGTGTTAAACCCAAGCGGAGGCCATGAGACCTAGTGGGGTCACTCACCCTCAAATCTGATTATTATAATGAGATCTTAGATACTATGTGGGCGTCACTAAATCATGTAAGTGTGGATGGTTATATTAATGGTAACGAGCAAGTGTGGTTTTGTTATTCCCTACCTCTTAAATGTTTTCAAAAAAAATTTGTATGCATAGTTTGACCATTAGGGGTAATTGCTTAGTGAGTTTATCTCACTTTATAAAATATTTTGTTTTCAGATGAACTTGTTTTGTATGGGGCTGGGGGACCAAAGATAGAGCGAGGCCCTGATGCCTAAACTTAAGGCAACAAATCGTTAGTGGTTTAGAGAATGGATTGTAATAAACAGTTGTCTGAGCTTAGTAGTTGTTTCTGCAGTATTTGAATCCCTTAAGTTGAAGTTTTGTTGAAGAACCTTTGTCTTGATTGTCGTTTGATATGCAGCCTGCTATTTCCAAAAAGAAAATACGAGGGTAAAACCTCCCTAATTAGATTTTGCTGCCATGTAGGTTACTGAATAGTAATAAAGAAAAGTAATTAGAAACCCGGGGTGTTACAATGTGTGTGTGTGTGTGTGTGTGTGTGTGTGTGTGTGTATCTATATATAAGGATATATGTCTGTGTGTGTGTATATATATATATATATCTATATATCTATATATCTGTGTGTGTGTTATATATATATGTATATATGTGTGTGTGTGTATATATATATATATATATATATATATATATATATATATATATATATATATATATATGTATATATGTATGTGTGTGTGTGTGTGTGTGTGTGTGTGTGTGTGTGTGTGTGTGTGTGTGTATTAAGGTGTGTAAAAAGTATTATAATGTTAATGTGTAAACACACACGCAGTTAGTCAAGTTAAAACACTTTTGATATTTCAGAATTAGTAGATGTTAATTTGGTTTTTTTAATTTTGTGTATGTTATGCTGTTCGTGACTGTATTAAATGCATATACTGATATGGAATTGGTTGTTTTTAACACCAATGCTGCATCCCCTGCCCCAGCAGTTAAATTTCATTTTCAGTTTGTGTATGGGTGATACAAAATGAAGATAAAGTAGGTTTGACATTGTTGTTGATTAGAAATGTTAATTCTGTATTTCATTTTTTCTATGTTATGACATTTATGGGTATATATATATATATATATATATATATATATATATATATATATATATATATATATATATATATATATATATATATATATATATATATATATATATATATATATATATATATATATATATATGAAATGGAAATCAACCAAAACATAACTAATGTTTTAATATCTAAATTGTACATGCAGTAATATTTTAAGAACCAATATGGTCATCACCTTAAACGAATAAGAAAATGCTTTCACGGATTGTAATAGCTTCTAATTTATTGGAATCGAACACCCCACTTGTAGTTACTGAAGATAAAATTCTTATGATATTTTAGATTGGATAGATGATAATTTGGTATTTAATTTTGTGTATGTTATGACCTTCATCACCATGCTAAACTTATTTACTGAATTCATTTACTGATCCGTTAATTTGGTATCTAATTTTGTGTATGTTATGACCTTCATCACCGTACTATATCATTTCCTAAATTCATTTACTAATCTAAAACATCAAAAGTATTTGGTATTTAATTTTGTGTATGTTATGACCTTCATCATCGTCCTACATTCATTTATTAAATTCATTTACTAATATGAAATATCAAAAGTATATGGTATTTAATTTTGTGTATGTTATGACTTTCATCACTATACTAAATTCATTTACTAAATTCATTTAGTAATCTAAAGTATCAAAAGTATTTGGGATTTGATTTTGTGTATGTTATGACCTCGATCACCTTAATAATTTTTTTTACTAATTCATTTACTAATCCATTTATTCGGTATTTAATTTTGTGTATGGCTTGAATTTCATGATCTTACGAAATTAACTTACTCATATGGCATTGGTTGTTGTTTAAGACCAACAGTACATCCCCCTCCCTAGCAGTTCAACTCCTTTTTTGGGTTTCTATTTGGGTGATATAAAGTCCTCTGTCTCTATGTTTGACAAACTGGAGTTTAACTTGACCTAATTTGATAGTTTTATACATGCATTCTCTTTCTGTTTTCACGACCTTATGCAATTAACTTACTCACATGGCATTGGTTGATGTTTTAAGACCAACAGTACACCCGCCTCCCTAGCAGCTCAAGTCCTTTTTGTGGTTTTTTGTTTGGGTGACATAAAGTCCTCTGTCTCCAATTTTGACATGTCAAAATTTAATTTTACCCAATTTGATACTTCTATATATGCATTCTCTTTCTGTTTTAGGCAGAATTTGGGGAATTATTTTTGTACACATATATGGTTCGGTGAGGAGGGAGGGAAGGTATTACATACCTAGAATGGGCAGAACCGATTTCAATTTCACCTCAACGTTGTAATTTTCACCTCAACAGACAAATATGGACATCTGTGTTGCCGGGCTCTTAATCTGCATTATCAATCAAGGGTGTGAAAGTAAGAATATGTGGACGCCATAAACGTTTCAGGTATGATTAGATGGGGAAGGGTACTGCCATACCTCGAGTGTAGTCTGATTGTGGTGTTTTTCTTGTTGCAAGTTTCCCCTCAACACGTAATTATTGCTCCCAATCTGTTTTATGAATGAAGGGTCACAAATATGAACGTGTGCACAGAATCATGGTTTAAACTATGATTACCATGAGATGTCTATAAGTAAAAAGATTATACTTGGTGATTTATCTGATATGTGAACAGGGGCAAAACGGCTAGCAGAAAGGAGGATATGAAACTTGGTATCTCGTGGTGATTTGTTCCAATCTTTAATTTTAGTGGAAGTTGTTGGAGATAGGGTTGTGGTGTAGTTGTGTTTTAGTTGAATTGTGCAAGGTGGAAATTCAGTTTTGGCTAGTTATGAATGCAGATTTTTCTGTTTTTTTAATTGCTTACAGTTCGAGGTTGTGGAATGTGGGAGGTTATCCTCCGTAGGCAGCTGTAATTTTTTTTTTTTTTTTGCTGTTTGAGAACTGGTCTGTTACTGCACATAGTGGGGGGTTATATCACTTCAAATTCTAAACATTAAAGTAACACAACAATTAGGCGAGAGTGCAACATATTGCAACAATTTTGAAATCCTCAAATATCAGTACATCACCCATTTTAGCATTTATTATATAAGATGTAAAGAAGATTGTGTTATTGATATCTTTTCTATTTCTTTGTACATTACATTCTAAAAGGTGCATATATCTCTTCTTAGATTACCTATTGACTTTTCACTTCATGCTGGTTTGTTAGGTATCTCATTCAATTAAAATGACTCAAGTAACTAAAATACTTGATACTTAACAGGGAAGGTTGTATGTTTGATGCATAAGCATGACACGATTTCTCTTGACGAGGCATTGTTTAAATTCAAGTACTTCAAGCACATGCTAGCACCTGGAATATTAATTTTGACATGTTCTATGACTTTGATAACAGAGGTGGTGGAGGCATTGAACAGTCTTTGAGCGATGCTTTTTCAAATTGATCTCTTTGGGAGATAATGTGGCTGAACTTTGTGTGGTGAGCTATACAAAGATGCTTTTGGCACCTTATGTGATCTAGGTTTTGGGCTAGATTTTTTTTTATCAAACTTGTCTTTGTTTCCATTGTTCAGATATGAGATAAGGTGAAGGAAACTAGAAGAAGAAATAGTAAGGGTTATACTTTGTTGTTAACTTAACATTATTTCCTTTGTTGTTTGCCTTAATTTTGAATCATCTTGGCATGTAGTCTGGATCAAACCCAAGTCCAAGCTCAATAGTTGCTTACGATTAATTCGATAGATGTCTTGCAATTGCAAACCACAATGTGCATTGTATGTTTGACTAAGTTCTATTCTACAAGCTACATAAATAGTAAATAGAGTCTACTATGTCCTGCATTTCATCTTTTTTTTTTCTTCTTTTCCCTCCCCAAGTCCCTTTTCTTAATTTTGAATGTATATTTACCTTTCTTTAATTATTTATTATTGGTCAAAGTTGTCCACTTCTTTCAAGTAGACATCACATTTCTAACTAATCACCATCGTGGCATTCACATATAAATATTTTCCAGTAATATTTAATGTTATTTTGTAGATGGTTGATGTCAAAAAGAAAATTATTGATTTTAGATATGTTATTTTATACATTCCTTTAACCATTAAAATATATTATAAACCTTTGTGTGTAGAAATGTACAAATTAAACTTGCAACCAATGGATGAAAGTAACGTTTTGACAACATAGTCAATCAATGTCGCCAAAACAATAAAATCTTAAACATGCATTCAAGGAGTATACTATCATCTTAATGCCAACAAAAGCGTTACTAGTCTTTAAAAAGATTCTTCAAGAGTGAAATTTTCCTCGCATAACACGAGTCCATGCTACTAGGGCTACTGCTAATAGTAGTAGTAGTAGTAATAGTAGTAATAATAGTCGTAGTAGTAGTAGTAGTAGTAGCAGTAATAATAATAATAATAATAATAATAATAATAATAAAAAATAAAAAACGCAACCCAAAGTTGTCGTTGTTATTATTATTGTTGTTGTTGGGGTTGTTGGGGTTGTGGAAAAATAGAGATGGAAAGAGCATTTTAGTTATTTTAAGTACATGTAAATCTATTTATTCAAATGTTGATGAACCTCTAAATCATTTTCATTTTTCACAGGTCCCAAAAATTATTGTGCAAAAACTTAGCTGATTAAAATGTACATTCTTCTAGATTATATATAATAATGATTATTACATCAAGATTTTTTTATGTATATTTGCTCTCTTTTAAAACAGACTGGAAAAATGATCAACTGTGAGTCGCCCTAACGTAGCCCATCTATTTGCAAGGAAAAGTCCAACCCAAACCAGACTGCCCTGCCCAACGTGTTACCTACCCTAACCTCATAGTCATGTCCTAGTAAAACAAGAACCAAATAAAAGATAATTAGAGAAATGGAAGAAATTCCAATTGTTGTTTCTTCGCTGTAATATCAAAATTTTAATTACCACTGAGTTATATTACTTAAAATATGATTAGACATATTCATTTCACCATAACATAACAAGTTGATTAGTTCCTTATCATTATTTGTGTTCTTATTGATTCCCTTAAGAATACATTATTATTGATTTCGCACTTGTTGATTAACTGATTTCGATAAGATTATATTATTTATAATTTGCATAGGATATTGTTTTATGGGAATATAATTGAGAAATGAAAAGTTGGTATTAGTTTTCATTCGGACTCCATGGGAGAGGATAGCTAGGCAACATCTATCTAAATGTTGCGATGTAATGGGGAACCGTTAGCATTATAAGAGGTAAGTCAAAAGCAAAAGCCAGTAACAGGGATATAACATTCAATCAACAAGTCACAAACACAAGAGTATTATTTTTATTGTCTTGAGCCACTAGGACGAACGGGTTTGGATCGATCTAATTTAACTTGCTAATTTAAAGTTTGTTCTATATTTTGTGGCAAGAAAATTATATTTAAAAACCAAAGTTTTCAGACAAGTTTGAATCAAGTTAGTTTTTTTCTAATTAGGTTAATTGATGGATAATCTTGATAGTAGCTAATATCAAATCCTTTTTATTAGAATGTTTTGTGAAGTAAGGATCGTTGTTTTATTCGGAAAGTAAGCTCAGGGCCACAACCAAAAAAGGCCACGGTCCTTATTTTTGGAGGATCGAAGCTTTGGACTTGTGTTTTTTTTTTTTTTTTTCCGAGTTTTAATCCTTACTTGGGTGTTAAAGTTGCTAGGTGATAGTTGTTCCCTGCTTGATGGTTGTAGCCTTTCAAGTTGTTGATTGGTGGCAGTACATGATAAATTATGCATGTGGCCTAGTTAGTGCCTATTGACTCACTGATGGCGGGGCGGCTGGCTGACTTGCATATGGTGGGGTTGATGTGGGGGGTTTTTTGTTTTTGTTAGTTGGACATACAGTGTCATATTTTCATTATTTGTGCGGCTCAACATTGTATATTTGTACTTTTGTGATTTAAAGTTAGGCTGAAATGTTAGTTTTTACCTTAGTAAAATTTTTTTTGTTTAGGTCATTGACTGTTAAAAGATGTACATGCTGAGTGAGCCAGACAATTTATCTTTTTTTTTTGTGTTACATTATTGCATGATTTTCCTAAGTTATCTAATGATCCCACCCCCCCCCCCCCAAAAAAAGTGAAGTGGGTCTTACTTATCTGGATTTAGTATTGCAATAGGAGCTCGGAGGCTGTTATTGTACTACAACTATTTCTTTGTATAAAAAGATTTTTACTTATTTGGGGATTTTTTTTCGTGTGAGAACTTATTTGGGAATTTGTGTGTAGTTTTACAAATTATTGACTTAACCATTTAATATTTTTAATCCTATGTTTTTTTTTTTCCCCCTTGTTCATTAATTAGCACCTTAAGATTTGTGATGCTTCTAGCAAATAAAATAAAATAAATTGAGACTTCTATGACTAAAAGTAGCAATTTTGGATAGAACTTCAACAAAGTGTCTGAAATGACAATCTACGCCACTTATGCTGCTAATTTACTTTGTAAAACCCGCTTCAAAGCCCAACCGTCTTACCATCTTAGTTCTTACCAGTACTTGAATGCTGGCCAGTGACATTTGCGAGAAAGTCGCCAAAATAGCCGACGTGCTGCCTTTGTTAACTCGTCGACCTTTCTCTCTACTCTCATCCCCTTTTCTCTCACACCCCACCCCTTTCTTCTCTTCGCTGCATCCTTAATCTTGATTTTTTAAGTGTCAAGTAATATGCAAGTCAAATCCCTTAGCGCGCATCACTTTTTTTTTCCATTGAAAAGTGCATCAAACAACTGGGGGATTGATTTATTTGCAAATTTTATAGTTTAGTGACAGCATTTAGCTGTTTGTGGGATGTCTGCCTTTATTTCTGTATTTTGGACTTTGTCCTACTGGTGATCGGGGGTGGGGGACAAGATGCAGTTTTTTCTAAAAAAGAAAAAGAACTCAAGCGGAAGTAGGCAACAAGCTATACATACTTCTCGCAAAAGTTCTGCTGAAGCTATGCTCCGAACTTAAACCGGATGAGTAAGATTCACACAACATCATATACTATTGGACTCCAAAACAGGCTTTTATCAGTCACCAAAAAAAAAAAGAGAAATGAAGTGCATGCATGTTTACTAATGTGCAATGCACAATGCACAATGCACAATGCACAATGCACAATGCAAAACATCCATACATGTTTACTTATTTTTGAGGTAAATACTTTTCTTTAAGCAATCACACCGTGTTGCTGTGATGAGTCTTCTGGAACAACCTTTGCATTCAGTGCGAGTTCAGCTGAGTCAGGCTTATGCTCATAGTCATTCAACAACTCTGAGACTCTTGCGGCCAAACTCTGTTTGGCTTCAGGGGAGACACCATGCTTCCCTATAATGGATTCCAGCACTGCTTCTGCTATCTTTTTGTTCTCTATCACGGCCTTTCCTACCTCCGGAACCGAATCATGCTTCGAGAATGTAATCTACAGTCGAATAAACACAGGTAAGTAAAACAAGATTAACTGAATACAATCCTTGTTGTCATTATTTGGGAATTGTCCACTTTCAAAACAATAGAAAGAGTCATTAAACCTCCTAATTTAATGTCCCATTATTAGATTGTTATTTTAATAGCCAAATGAATAGGTCGACGACCTGACCCAACACCAATCGTTTCGATTGACCCGAGCACTTTTTTTGCTAAAATGTGTATAGACGTGGGCCGTCTACTTGCCTAATAGTTAGTGTATTTGCTAGCATTCTTTGTTATCGAGGTCACAGGTTTGAATTTGCAACCTACGGACTTTTTTATTTTCAATTTTTTAATATTTATTTGTTTTCTTATTTGTCTAATTTGTAGAATCGAGCATTTTGTTTTATATACTTAACAATCTATTATATGAAGTAGAGCATTTTATTTTACTCATTTAAGTATTTTCCAAATCTATAAACTCGAGACTATAATATAAGTATTGGCCTCTGCGCCAAAAACGAATGTTGGATAAACTGATAGTTTGATACAGTCCACCATATCAAGTATGTTGAGTTAGGTTGACTGGTCCATCTTGGCTTCCTCTTATTTAGTCTAATTAATCAACCTAAGACTAGTTGGTAGACTGGAAGGTTGGACCGGTCCGGTCACCACGGCTATTCGCCTATTCCACACATTAAAAAGGTTTTTTTATTTTTTATTTTTATCTCTACTGCTACAAAAAATAAGGTATGAGAGGAATCTGTAACGGATCAAAAAATTTAATGTAATAATATTGTTTGACTTTTAAATTTTATGAAATTTGGCAAATAGTTCTTAATTTTATGAATGTTTTATAAAAAGTGTAAGAGTTTCTATACGCAGCTTTTTTCAACTAATAGACGCTTAAGGTACTAGATACTTCGGAAGAGAAGAATTCAAATAATAACGCGAAATGCGTACTATGGTAAGAGCAAGAAGAGTAACTAACCGTAAGAGAACCAAGGGGAGATTGTGTGAAGAGAATGGAATGACCAGGTGGGAACTTCTCCTCCTTGAACACCTCACAGAACTTGTCAACTGCCTTGCCTTCCTCCTCAGTGTAAATCCCAACGGACTTCCAAAACGCAACACAATTTTCAGTGACCTTCTCTGAGTATTGTTGCCCCGTTAACGGCAATATCATCGTCACCTGTGTGAATTTCTCAAATGGCCCTACAAATTTCAAACAAACAAACATCAAATTACCAGCCGTTAGTTGGCTCAGATATACACGTGATTTGGAAATGTGCCAATCACACTGTATATTTTACAAAATTGAGCTCAATTGTAATGGGTTCATTTCACGTATACATGTTGTCTAGAAAAGTAGTCGGAGTAATCGATAGCTGACATATTTATTTAAATTTTTTATCAATTTTGTAAATTTCCTTGGAGATTAGTTTGTAAAATTTCAAAAAAGTTTACAGTAAAATACTTCTATAAAATTTTCAGGATCTGCTACCAAAGACTCGTGGTCATAGTTGTTAGAGTCTTGATTGAGTTGCACTAGTGTAAGAAAAATTTGTTGCTTATTTATGTTGGTTAGTGTAATATAGTTCATAGGTTGCCTGAAATGGCAGATTGTGATTTGCGGAAGATGACTTGAATCAAAAGCTAAAAATTAAATTGTGCCCATATAGCCGGTACAACTGTACAAAGCTCCTAATTGAGGCCAATCATATTTGGCAAGGTATAAGCATATAAATAGCCTTATTAATTGAATTAGATGATATTCCCATAAAAATATTATATTATTACTCGGGAAATTTTATATGATTTAAGTAAGACGAGTAATTTATGACGGCTAGACTACTTAAAAATATTATCAATGAATCAAAATTACCTGTAACGATATCACGAAAGAACTCATGCGAATCAGCCAAGAGAGCGGCCGTCTTGCCCTTCCACTTGGCGGCCAACACCGGAATGGCGGTCTCTTCCAAATACACCCCTATCGCTGTGAACTTTATGAACCTCCCCTCTATCTCTAATCCTCTGACCCCTACACACATCAATAACGCAGATCTTCACACACTCGGTATTTACCAATCCAGAAAAACAACAAATTACTAATAGCAATACGATGAATAATTAAGGCCGTTAAGATACGCCGTGAATCGGGCGTATACTCACGGATACTAACCTGCGCCGCCGAGGAAGAAGGGCTTGTCGGAGCCGGGAGCCTTCACCGTCGGGGGGAACACGTAGTCCTCCACCTTCACTTCGCTCACTGACGGTGACGCAGCCATTCTTCACGGCCCAATCGCAGTTTT
>JAKOGI010000492.1:15000-67500 GCA_029747015.1 Carnegiea gigantea
GGTTGTTGTCGTGTAGGGTTTGACGCTCCAAGGGTTTCCAGTGCTCCTTTAGGCTGTTTCTTTCTGTCAATCCATCCAGTGTCGTGTGCTACTCTCGTCTTTCAGTATGGCTTATGTGGGTTCTCCACTTATGAATCGATCGAAGGACTTGAAACTTACAGAAGAAGAAGAAAAGGTCATTAACTATATGGATACAGGTGATGACAAATTCTCAACCAAGGCATCCATGGCTTTGGTAGGGAAGGTAATGACTGATAAACCGTATAGGGTGTCGGGTTTGTTCGCATTTTTGCGCCAAGCCTAGAAGGTACGGAGGAAATTTAGGATTCGAGAAATGGGAGATAATCTATATGTCTTCCAGTTCTTCCTAGTGGAGGAGAAAACAAAGGTGTTGCAAGGTGGGCCATGGGTTTTCGACAAACAGTTGATTTTACTTTCGGAGATCCAAGGAAATATGGCTCCATCATGAATCACCTTTTCACATGTTAGCTTCTGGGTTAGGGGATATGACATCCCCTTTGGCAATGTTTCAAAGGAAACAACAATGTCTTTGGCTAATAACTTTGGTCGTATGGATCGGGGAATATCATGAAGATGATGATTTGGATAGAGTAGATATGTTGCCTTCCGAGCCAAAGTCAATAGTAACAGCCCTCTTCTAAGAGGGGCAGTTACCAATTTCAGAGAAGTAGGGGTTAAATGGATTCCGTACAAGTATAAAAAACTACCCAACTTCTGTTACCGTTGTGGTCGGTTAGGGCATGTCGAGAGGGATTGCGATGAACCAAAGGAAGATGATGTGCAGGGTCAATACGGAGATTGGCTACGTGCCTCATCGGTTAAGTTCCAAAATTTAAAGCATGGCATAGGAGATAAAGGGGCTAAATACATGGCGGATCTGGGAGGCAAAGGTGGGATGGGAGAAAGCAACGAAGAGAACTTGAAAGGAAAGCCTAAATCCCAAGCCAGGAGGTCACTCAAGGATATTCTAGAAGCGGCTAATTCGGCCTGGCGAGAGGATTCAGGCGAGTCAAAAGCAAGTAGCAGGAAAGGGGAGTCTGAAATTGAGTCAGAGCCAAGAAAAGGAGGTACTTATCCAGGGATAGCTAACCCTAATGGTAGGAGTAACGGTACCATGCAGCCCATGCACGACAAAGGGACAGCTGTGTTGATTGAGGGTGAGGTAAGTGCTGGTGTGACAGCTCCAAAGACTACGAGTAACATTCCTGTGAATAGTCAAACCAAAACCCTCCCTCAACAAGCTCCAGATGCCCCTTCTTCTTTTTTGTCAAGGCGGAATACTTGGAAGCGACACAATTGCAACTCCTTGTCAAAGTCCAAAACCTCGATAGGTTCCAAAGCCAATGCTAGAAGCAAAAGAAAAGGGGCTGACGATGTAGTAGAGCTGGAGACATCACAGTTGGTAGATGTGGCAGCTCGTGCAAAAAGAGGGAGAGTATAGGATGTTGAGATGGCAGATTCAAGTACAACGGCGGGGATGGTAGAAAACCATCCTTGCCATCATTAATGAAGCTTTTAAGTGACAACTACTGAGGGTTGGTGAACCCCGAGGTAGTTGCATCTATCTGTGCCTCGGTACGGAATGATTCCTCGAATGTGGTGTTCTTGAGTGAAACTGAATGCTACGCCAATGAAATGACTTCAGTCAAGTTTAAGTGCAAGATGATAGGTTGCTTTGTGGTGCCACCGCAGAGGAGAGTTGGTGGACTAGCTCTTATATGGAAGGAAGGTGTGGATGTTTGAGTTCGCTCCTTTACGTCTCATCATATTGATGCTACTCTCTATTATGATGACAAAGAGAACTGGTTTCTACTGCTGGTCAGATAAAGCTTGGAAGAAAAATTCATCGGACTCGATTGACTATTTAGGAGGCGAATGTGATTTACGGTGGACTATCTTTGGGGATTTTAATGGTATTTTATTCCCGTCCTAAAAGCTTGGGGGCACTGACTTTGATTTTCAAGAAGCTAAGGATTTCATGAGAGTACTTGATATTCAGAGGCTGAGGGACATTGGCTTTCATAGTTCTTGCGTCATGTGGTCTAATAGGAGGGAAGGACATATAATGAAGAATGCCTTGACTAGTTTTTGTGCACTGAGAAGTGGATGGACATGTGGCTTTCGTCACAGGTTCATAACATAATTTGGGAGGGTTCAGATCATTTTCCAATTCTAATGGATGTTGAGCTCCATACATGTAAGAGGGAGGAGAAAGACCATTCCATCAAATTTGAAGCCTACCGAACAAAGGCAAAGGACTTCTCTGAGGTTGTCACTATAGCCTGGAATGAAACTAAAGGGTGTCATGTTGCTTTTTTGGATAGACTTCAAGCATGTGGGGAGATTTTCAAGAATTGGGGTTATGACAAGTTTGGGGTCTTGCCTGAGTGAGCCAATAATCTTCGGAAGAAATTCCAGGAGTTGTGCAAGGTTAGTTCGGAGAATCAGGACATTCAACAATTAAGAGAGGTGGAGACCGAGCTCCTTCAAGTGGAAAATCTCA
Source organism: Carnegiea gigantea (assembly GCA_029747015.1). NCBI lineage: Eukaryota > Viridiplantae > Streptophyta > Magnoliopsida > Caryophyllales > Cactaceae > Carnegiea > Carnegiea gigantea. The sequence goes on from JAKOGI010000492.1 coordinate 17,525, forward strand.
ATAAAGCTTTTTGGGCTCAAATAGCACATCATAGCTCTCTTAAAGACGGTGATCATAAGACCACTCATTTCTATACTCGAGTTAAGCAACGATGCAAGAAGAATACTATTAGAGAGATCCGAGATGATAATGGCGAGTTACGTTCAGGCTAGGAGGCAGTGCAATAGGTTGTTATTAATTACTTTGCTGCTATGATGAAGTCCACTAATCCTCAGGTTTAAGAGATGGAGTACCTAGAGCTTAATGGTCGTGTCTCAGAGGAGCATGGGCTACCTTGACCAAGCCTTTCACGATACTGGAAGTGGAGAATGCCCTGAAACAGATGGCGCCAACTAAGGCCCCAAGCCTGGATGGTCTCTGTCCCGTTTTCTACCAGAAGTACTAGCGTGTGGTTAGAGGCGACGTGTATAATTTGGCTCTAAGGGTGTTGAATAGGGGTGATATGCCATCTAATCTGAATTAGACAACGGTATCTTTGATCCCGAAGACAAAAAAACCCCAGACAATGAAGGATTTCAAGCCTATTAGCCTTTGTAACGTCACTTATAAGCTAATCTCCAAAGTGATTGCAAATAGACTAAAACCTATCCTCCCTAACGTGGTTGATCTATGCCAATTGGCCTTTGTTCCTGGAAGATTAATTACGGATAATGTTTTGCCGGCTTTTGAAATCTTTCATTATCTGAAGAAGAAAAAGTCAAGACGTAAAGGATATATGGTAGCCAAACTAAATATAAGCAACGCCTATAATTGAGGCGAATAGGCCTTTTTGAAGCACATTATGCTTGCCATGGGCTTTCCAGGGGTCTACATGCAATTTATTATGAAATGTGTCGAATCGGTTTCTTTTTTCTTTTTTATTAATAGATGAACAGTAGGACATGTTCAACGAGTCGGGGCTTAAGGCAAGGCGACCCTCTTTCCTCGTATCTTTTTCTTCTTGTCTCAGACAAATTAACTGCCTTCCTTCAAAGAGCTTGCAGTGTCAATCGCTTGCATGAGCCAAAATTTGCCGTCGTGCTCCTGAGGTTTCGCATCTGTTGTTTGCTGATGACAGCTTGATTTTCCTCCGAGCTAATGAAGAGGAGGCCAGGGAGCTGCGAGCTATTCTACACTCCTATAAGCCTTTATCTGGACAACAACTGAATTTCGATAAATAAGAGGTTTTTTCAGTGCCAACACAAACCAAAATTCTAAAGACCAGCTCCTACAGGTGTTAGAGATGGGTGAGATGGGTGAACAACGTAAGTATTTGGGTCTCCCAATGTGTGTGGGGAGGTCAAAAAAGATGATTTTTCAAATGCTGAAGCAAAGAGTTTGGGACAGGGCCAATTGATGGAAGGAGAAGTTATTGTTGTAAGCTAGATGGGAGACTGTGGTGAAGTCTGTTCTGCAAGCTATTCCAACCGATGCCATGGGAGTTTTTAAGCGCCCAGCTTCTTTTTGTGATGAAGTCTGAAGTATTGTCATTAACTTTTAGTGGAGTGGGGATGTTGAGAAACGTGGTATTCATTGGATCAATTGGGCAAGACTGTGTGAATCGAAAGCGGGGGGTATGGGCTTTCGAGATCTCGAATATGTCAATGATGCAATGTTGGCAAAGCAAGCTTGGTGCTTATTAAATGAGCCCAACTACTTGGCAGCTCGTCTTCTTTGTGGACGTTTCTTCCCCTATGGAGATTTATCTCAGGCTTGAGTACGTTATTGCCCATGTTTTACCTGGCAGAGTATTATGATGGGTTGCGACTTATTGCGAAAAGGGACTGGTTGGGTGGTAGGGACATGCACGACCATAAAGATTTGGGATGACTTTTGGCTTCTAAAAAATGAGATTCAATTTTGGGGGTTTTGAAGGAGGGTACAGAGGATTGTGCTGTGAGAAATTTGATCAAAGAGGATGTTGTGGAATGGGATGAAGCTCTAGTCGGACATCTGTTTGATCAGAATGTGTTTGAAATTATTCTGTCTATTCCTTTAAGCCAAAGGTGCCCAGAGGACAAAAGAAGATGGATATTTACAAAGTCTGAAGACTACACAGTTTGGTTAGGCTACTATGTAGCGAGGGTGGGTGCTACTAGCTGTGCTTCATGCTCATCAAATCAGTCTAACTTTTGGAAACAACTGTGGAGTTTAAAGGTACACAATCAAATTAAGAACTTCCTTTGGTGTTTCTGCAGTAATATTCTACCCACCAAATTCAACTTGGCTGGAAAACAATGTGTGCCCAATGCTTACTGCAAAATCTATGGGGGAAGGGAAGAAAATCAAAAACATACCTTTATTAATTGTGGATGGGTTGAAGAGGTCTGGGGAATATTGGGCATTGATAAAGGGACTAACAGTAAGGGCTGGTTCAACAACGTGAAAAATACCTTGGGCATGGATGGTGTGAGCCTGTGTGCATATAGGTTGTGGAGTATTTGGTGGGTGCGAAATGATTGAATTTTTAACAACCCTAAATTAAACCCAGTTATGGTTACTGACTGAGCAGGAGGGGGGCTTCTTAGCTTTCTTCAGGTTGTGCAGAAGAAGGAACCGAATAATGTTGGTAGTTGTAATCATTAAAGGGGCAAGAGAAGTTGTGTAAAAATCAGCTGCGATGGTGCCGTGGATGTTAATAGGAGAAGGGCAGGTGTTGGGTGTGTGGTTAGAAGTGAGGAAGGTGGGTTTATATGGGCAGCAGCTCTGTGTTTTAACTCCGTGGCCAGAAGCTCGACTAGTGGAGATGCAAGCTGTGCTTTCTGCAATTAAAACAGGCAAGTTTAAAGGTTTGGTGGGCTTTGTCATTGAGAGTGATGATCAAGGGCTAGTACAATGCTTGAAGAACAATTCGAATACAAGAGGTCTTTTCTCACTGCTACTAGAAGACATTTGGGCCCAACTAGCAGATTGTTAAGTAAGAAGAATTTCATAGGCCAAGAGATCAAATAACGAAGTCGCTTATCGCATTGCAAAATGGAGTTTAGGTTGTATTGATCTAGTATTATGGGATAGTAACCCCCCTTAGCTTATAGACTACTTATCTGAAGATGTATATGGTTTTTCTTGATTTTTGAAAGTTTCATTTGATTGCCCCAAAAAAAAATTTAGGGGGATTGGTGAACTAATATACAATCAAACAAAATTATTATGATGATAATTATGAGGCTCTACCCAACTAGGTTGCCCTGACACTATATTTATATTAATCAAGGTAACTGCGAAGTACAAAAATTGCATTTATTGTCTTATATATGCTATTACGCCCCCTCAATCTGTTTGGTTGTCGCACGGATAAATTGACCCTAAAATATTCAAACAATTTAGAAGACAACCCCTTCGTAAATATGTCTGCTATCTAGTAGGAATGTAGGGAACCATGAGGTCTCCACGAGCAATGGTTTTGCGAACAAAGTGGTAATCAATAGTGTCGTGTTTACTGCAATCATCTTCAACTGGATTAACAGCCATATAGGAAGTACTAACATTATCATAGTACACCTTGGTAGGCCCTAGAAGATGAATACCAAGATTACATAAAAGCTTCTAAATCCAAATGGTTTCTGCTATAGCTTATGCTACAACTTGATATTCAGCTTCAGAAGAAAACTTGAAAATGATAGGTTGCTTCTTGGAGGCCAAGAAATCATATTAGGACCAAAAAACACTGCATAACCTGTAGTAGAATGGTAAGAGACAACACAGGAGATTACCAAATATCAAAATGAATAAGATATAAAGGTGTATTATAAAAAAGTTCAGCAGTTTAGAATGACAATTGATGAGATTTTGCACGCTGAGAAGAAATACAAGTATCTTGAAACTTATTTAGAACATAAATTAAATTGGAATTCCTAAAACTAGATAAAGTCTATTAGCCACAGTGATCAAGACAACGATGTCAAACAAGACCCAAATCAATATATGTAGCTAAGGCGGGGATAGACGCTGAAGACAAGACATGAACTGGATAAAGATTCCCACTAGACAAGGCCCAAAGCAGAACCCTACACAGGGTTTTGCGTTTGACACAAACAGAAGATTCAACAAAAATGACATAATAATTATTATCCCAACATAATTGATGGACATAAATTAAATTGTGTTTTAAGGAAGGAACATGAAAACTTTTCTAAGGGAAGGCGGCTGAGTGTTGGTGGGAATAGCCAATGAGCCAATGTTCTTAATTGGGAGAAGCGTACCATTGCCAACCCGAACACATTCAGTGCCATGGTAAGAGGATTTAGTGAGCAAATTACCTTTAGAAGGGGTCATCTCAGAAGTGACTGTTGAATTAGGATACTACACTGATTCGTTGGTGTCGATGGCATTGAAAGTAGCATAAGCCAGAATAGAAGCATAGGATTGTCGAGGGAGGTAGCGATTGAAGCAACCTGCAGCTGTAATGTCCAAGAGTGAAGGAAATTTGACACACAGCATTAGGGTGGGAATCTTAGACCCCTTCAAACGAATTGTTACCTGTAATGAAAGAGTGAGTAACACTAGGAGATGAACATTGAATATTCGAACATGAAGAGACCAAATTACCATAAGCAGTTCCTGCAGGCATGCTCCTGTAGATGATTGCGACTGAGAGGAAGTGTTAGTATGATTTCGCTGAGAGTCAACCCCTTGGTTATGTCCACTGTGACGGTTGTTATAATGGTTTTCATTATTACACCCTTTACCTCTACCATTGTTATGAACCCAAGTAGTAGAATTCGACTGAGATGAATTAGAAAAAAAAGCAGGGGCCGAAGCTTGGGTCACTGCCAGAGTCGAGTGCTATGTAGGAAATGGCGCTTTAAGCTTTAAAAATTCAAGATGTTACTTATAGTGAATGAGCTTTACTCTTAAATCATCAAAGGTGAGACGAGAGATGCCATTGGACAGTGTAGTAGCCAAAATATGGTAATCCTCATCAACACCGTTGAGAGTTAAAGCAACAAGGTTCATGTCAGAAGCGGGTGACCCAATCAATACAAGAGAATTAGCAATTTACTTTATTCCATGAAGATAGTCATCCATGGATTGATTCTCATCATTTAATAGAATAGACAATGTGCATTTTAACTCCATAGCATGTGCAAGACTCGCGGTATTGAAGCGGTGAGCAAGCCTTTCCCAAATTTGAAGCGAGTGAGGGGCATCATGGACTTTAGTTAGTAGATACGAGGAGATGGTGGCAAACAGCCACGACTGAAGCACGCAATTGATCTAGCAGAAGCCAGGCTTGGTATGAAGGGTTTGAGTGTTGAAGTCCATTGGTGGCAATGATAGAGGAAGCAGGAGACGATATCGTACCATCCACTCAGTAATAAGAAACGGAAGGAATTGAGTGCGCCATGGGAGAAAGTCTTCAACTTTAGTTAAGGTTATAGCCACAAAGTTGATAATATTGATTGAAAACAACCCAAGATGCCAAGGAGGTGTAAGGGATCTAGTGGAAGACCATGTGGTGTCACTGTTCAAGAAGGAGAAGAGCTCGTGTGATAGTATATGGGGCACCGAGGACGAACAAGCTTGCAAGGGCGGGACTTTAGGGAACGAGACTGAAGAGAAAGAGGGCAAAGGAAGAGTAGGATGAGACGGGTGCCAGCTAAAGTACAACATGAAAGTAAAGGACAATGGAAGAGTGGCGGGATGGGGAGGCCCTAAGCAAACAGAAAAGAGGAAGTATGAGGAGTAGATGGCACCAGAGTGGCATTAGCCGCTACAGAGGGGTTCAACGGCGTGGGACGAGAGGAGGATGAGGTGTTTGCCATGGCAGTTGTGGGTGTAGTGATGAAGGTGACTGCTGGTGTAGGGGAAGACAACCGCAACCACAGTCACAAGAAACGTGGAAGGCAAGAAGGAAAATAGGGTTTAGCTATGGCTCTAATACCATGTGATGATAATTGTGGGGCTCTACCCAACTGGATGGCCCTGACGCGATATTTGTATTAATCAGAGTAATTACAAAGTACAAGAATTACATGTATTGTTCTATGTATGCTATTAATTATGATGTAAATGAGGGGAATTATTTTTAAAATTCTAATTAATGAGGCAATTGCTTATGAACAATTTGGTTTTTTAAATTTTTATATAATCAAAAAGGGTATTACAAGGTTATGAAGACTAAATATGAAAATTGCAAGATTTGATGGACACAGATATGATAGAAAGGGATAAGAGTATGTTATTTTTCTTGATGTAATCAGCATGATGTTGATTGTATTTGTATATACAACTTAGCAAGAAATGGCTTTTGGAGGCCGCAGTATGTTGTATGTATAGATTTGATTATGGGACTGCTAATGTCTATAGTCATGCATAAAGTTTTGGCATACAAACAAAGGTTGCCTTTGGGATAATCTTGGGGCCTGTATGAACACGAGGCGTAATTCTAATTGCAATTAGGCGGTTGACTAGATGTAGAGCTGCTAAATAGGTCACCTGTGACAAAATAGGTTCTTGTTTTATTCGTTGAGTTTACACATTTGCCCCTTTAGTATTTTTGTTGTTTTGCCAATTATTTTAAGGTGCTAGTTCCAGTTATTCTTTTTCATCAGTATAATATGTTATTTGAGAGTCATTTATGTTTATATTTGGTTGATACCATAAAATATATTTAAAGATTTTTTCTAACAGAGCAATATTATCCTTTAATAAATTTATTGTTACTGGATGAACTCGTTCGGGTATGGTTGATAAATAGTTTAATCTGCTCTTACAGTGGTTTAACAAGTACTGCCTAAGACTTCTAGGAGTTAAATCAAAAGATTTTAAATAGTCTCATGCTCTCTCTTGAGTATAGTATTTTAGTTCTGGTAAATTAAAACATTGTCCTGCTAAATAATTATCTTCTCTATCCAACTTAGAATTAGATTGTAATTTGTTTTTAAATACATCCATAGTTTACGAGTGCCACTTATAGATTTAGTTACTTTGTTCAAGGTCTAGTGTAAAGGTAGGGCTCTGATACCATTTAGTAGTGAGTCGAGTGGTTTTTATAGAAAAAGCAATAAAACTATTTGTTGAATTAATTAGGTGATTCACACAAAGAGATCTATTAAATTTTAACAATCGTACTCGGATACTAGATTATCAAATGAAACTTTAAACCTAATATCATATAATCCTATTAAAACAAAATTGAATCAAAGAAATTATACCTTCAAGAGTTAGATCTGTCTTACTCTTTCGCGCTCGTCTTACTCCACCATGACGTGAGACTAAGCTACTCGTTCAGACCTTCTCCTTCTCCTTGGTAGTACTTTCTCTTTGATCAAAGTTGTAATAACAGAATTATAGACACAAAGTTTTGAGAAAAGATTTCTCTTTTATTTCATTAATAATTGTTCTCCTTTCCGTAAAGGGAGGAAATCAGAACATTGTTTGAGAGATTTCTTACAAAGAGATTTTCTTTCTTACAAATGCCGATGCCTCTACTGAAATCGGCTAGCTCATTTATAGATAAAGGAGATGCGCTACGATATAAGCGCTTACATCATAGGGAATCTCAACAGATAAGATTACCTTGCTAAAAGATAAGCTTAAAAGATAAGGTTTCACTGTTCTTGATAAGGTTGTTTCATGTTCATTGTCTTGTAGTGTCGGTAGAGATAAGAGTTGATGCTGTGGTCCCTGGTGTCTCACATGATGACTAGGTGAGAAAAATCTGCTTTTGTGCCTTGTCTTGTTCTGCCTTGTAAAGTTCAGCAAATTTGGTGCATACAGCTGGACTGCCTAAAAATTTCTTGGGCTCCAGTGAATAGCTAAATTCAAAAAGTTGTTCATCGACTGAGATGTTTTCAGCTCCTTCAATAGTGACTAGAATGAGATTTTTGTCAGAGTAAAGAGTTCTGGTTCCTTTAGTCATTAAACGCTCGCTATGGCATTTGATGGCTAGAGCGCCTGTTGACCGTTTACAGTTGATCTATCCTTTGTCAAAATGAGGAGTTTTGTAGTGTTTATTTTTCTCTGCTGCAACAGTAGGAAGCTTTGTAGTTGTTCTAGTTCTTGTAACATGGGTGATTTCAACTAAATGAATGGAATGGTAAATAGTATCTTCATCCTTTTCAGGGGAGATAGTAAAAATACGAAGGCAAATATACCCTTGGCCAGATTGCTTAATAGCATGTTTAAAGTTGGCTGGGAAATTTTGTAGTTCAATGAGACTGAGGCTTGGGTAAAGATAATTTAAATAACCATAAGTAAAGAGTTCAAAAATGATATCAGGGTTGGCTTTGGTGAAAGTAAGGATTCTGAAAAAAGCGAATCCCTCGAGTTATAATAGAGTTCAGGTAAACCAGAGATTTCTGGTAAGCAAGCACCGTTGCTTCATAATAGTTCTTGTAAAAAAAGTCCGATAGATCAAGACTTTGAATGCCAGTATTTTGAATAACTGGTCTTGAAGCTAATAACTTAGCTTTTAACTGTTGCTTCTCTTTCTCTTCTTCAGAGAGGGGGTTTGAAGCGTTTTCCTGACTTGGTCGAAATGAGAGTTCAGAGAGTTCAGATTGGACTTTTGTCAAATCCATCTTTGAAGAGTTCAATTTCAGTTGTTCAATAGTTCGATGGAAATATGTTGTTAGTTCTCGAGCTTTTCCAACATCAGCTCTGAGATCTACAACAATTTCTTCAATGACTTCAATTTTTTTATTAATAGCTTCACAGTATTCATTAATATTTATAAGAATGTCTTTAAAGTTCTGGATTAGCTGGGTGCTGTCCACTTGTTCCATTGGAACTTTGCCTTTGTCCACTGAATTCATGTTCTCTTGTTAAATAGTCTGCAATAAAGTTATTCCTCCCTGCAACATGCTCATATACAGCATTAAACTGAGATAAAATAGCTGCCATTGATGTAATTTATGCATGTGAGGTCCATTGTCTAAAGCTGGTTTTACGAAAGTGGTTGCTGCTTGATTGTCCGTTAATACTTTAAATGGCTTAGGAAGCAAAACGAGTCTCCATTTAGTAATTCCTCTAATAATTGCTAAGAGTTCCTTTTCCATAGTATCATAATTTTCTTCTCTTTTTGAAAAAGTTCCACTGTGATAACCACAAATTTCATTTAAATCTGTTTTCAAAACTGCTACCCATGTGTTGTCAGACGCATCTGTTTGAAGAATTAAGTTGTCTTCTGGTTCAGGGAGTGTAAGACTGAGAAGTTATTGACATTCTTCTTTTAGTTTCTTCACAATTTCAGTGTATTTTTCTATCCAACTAAGAGTATTGTTTTTTCTGAGTGGACTTTGCAAATCTTTTTTCTTCTTTGCTAAGTCTGGTATATAAGAACTAGCATAATTTAATAGTCCTAAGAAACCTTAAATTTGTTTCTTTGTTCTTAGTTGGTCGGGATACTCCATGATTTTTCGAGAAATATGTGGTTGTAGGCTGATTCCTTTTGTTCCAACTTCAAAGCCTAAAAATTCAATTTTTTCTTTCTCAATCACTGCTTTTTTTCTCACTAAGGCAGATGCCTTCCTTAATCGCTGTTTCAAGAAATGTGTTAAGATGGTTTCGATGTTCTTCGAGAGTATCTGAACTTATTAAGATATCATCTACATAAACAATAAGAAAACTATTAAGATGTTTAAACGCATTGTCCATTCGTCGTTGAAAGATTCTTGGTGCATTCTTTAGTCCAAAAGGCATAACAATCCATTTATAAAAGCCTTGAGGTGTACTAAAACCTGTATATTTAATACTTGTTTCTTCCATTTTAATCTGCTAAAAGCCAGATTTGCAATCAAATTTTGAGAAGAATTTTCTGTTTTTTACAAGATTGATTAATACTTCATTGTTGGGTAGAAAATAGTTATCTGTTTTTGTAAACTGGTTTAATTTTTTATAGTTGATAACCATTCTAGCCTTTCCTCTTCTTCGTTCGGCTTCGTTAGTTACCATAAAGGCAGGAGAAGAGCATGCTCCATTAGATGGTTTGATTAGTCCTTTTTCTAACAATTCTTTTATTTGTATAGAAAATTCTTTAATATCTTCTTCAGAGTGTAGCATTGGTTTTTCTTTGATATAAATTTCTTGTGTTAGTTCTATCTTAGCTTGAGAATGTTCAGATTTCCAAAATTGCAATGGATTTTCAAAACAAATTCTTTTTAGTTTTGCTAAGAGGTCATCTTTCTTGATTATATTAACTGTAAAAATAGGTTTTTGTGCTTGGATTTGAAGTGCGATTTATTCATAACCATGTCCACTATGCTTGGTGCGTACTCTGTAAGGGTGTTTTAGGGCGAGAATTTTCAAAGTGTGACCACATTTCGTAGTTAAATAGACAGTACAGGGAGTTTGTGTAAATTTAGCAAACTATTTTAAGAAATCATTTCCTAATAAGATATCATAACCTGAGTTATACTGTAATACTGCCGGTATAGTAAGGATTTTGTTACCCAAAATAATAGAAACATTGTTCTGAACCAAATCTAAATAGGTAGGAATAAGATGAACAGCTTTAATTCTAATTTTGCGATCATTTGGAAGTTTATCCCATTTTGGAAGTAAAAGGTCCTGAAAGAAAGTTACTTCGGATCCTGTGTTAATCAAAGCAGTGATAGTAATGTCCAATTCTTTGATAGTTACATCAATATATGTAAGAATAGGTATTTCAAGTTGCTTCATAATCGTTCAAGAATAATAGTAGTGTGTTGATTTACAAGAGTTATATGAGTAGGACCAATCTCATAGTTAGTATATTAGTCAAGAAAATTCATTCCTAAGAGTATATGGTAAAATTCATTTTTGATTGAATGATCAATGTAGTAATTAAATTTTAATAGAGTAGAATTAGGAGTTTTGAACATGATTCTAGACATCTGATTTAGAGCTACTCGTTGACCATCATAAGTAACAAAGTTATATTCTGATGCTGCTGAGATTGCTATGGGTAGAGGTATACAATGGCTTTGTGAATCTCCTGTATCTACTAGGATTTTATTAGAGATCCACGTTTGTCCATTAAAATAGTCTAATTTTACTTTGTAGGTGCTATTATGCTTAGTTGTTATTAATGGAGGTGTAAACCGGGGTATAATTGCTGTACTATAACTTCGTGTTAAAACGGGTTGATGAGCTACTCGTATTCCTTTTTCAGTCTAAGAAAATCTAGGTGCTTCATAGCTAGTTGATGCTTCATGTTCTTCAACTAATTGAAAGTCCGTTAATGCAAGTATTTTGGCTTCTTGCATAGAGAGAAATAATAGTACTGATGGTTGAAAAGATTGGATCTACAGTTATTTTTTCTGTTTGTTTAACATCTTTGATAGGAAAATTAGTATTGGAAAAAATGTATAAACCTCTGTAATAAAAGGATAGTGCATCATTTCCTGGTCGTAATCCAATATCTGTTAAGAGTCTAAACTACAAATTTAAGGTGTCTTCTATATGTTTACTTTGCAGAGTTACCGAGTAATTCGGATAGCATTTAAAGATTAATTTTTTATATATTAGATTACCTTGTAATGTTCCTAGATGACTATTTTGGATATTTCAAAATCTTTGATCATGTAAAGATAGAATTATAGGTGAATTGATACCTTCTTTAAAGCAAGCATTTACAGCAATTTGTATTCCTTGTAAATGGACATACTTAATTCGCTTTCTGTCTTTAGTGGGAATTTCTGCTAGAAATTTGTCAAGTATTTCTTGAGTCATTAATCTTAATCAGATGTTTTCCTATAAATGTTGAATTTTAATTGGTTGTTCTATAGTATAAAGTTTAAAATACCTTATTAATTTTTGAGTTCGAAAATCATCTAGTTTTTCCATAAAATTTCAAGGTTCCTTTAATGATAAATCGGTTGCTATAATTTTTTCATATAGCTTCTGGTTGAAAGTTATTACTCCAGTATAAGTTTTATTATTTTCTTGTTCTTGTTGTTGTATAATTTTCGTATCTTCAGTACTCATCTTTTGTGTCTGAATAGCTTTCAGTTTCTGATGTATTTGTTTAAGTGTCTGAGCTGATAGATTTATAATAGCTTGAAATTGCTTCATGCAAAACTCGAGTTTATTGGATAAAGTTCATCTTAAATTTCTTCAAATTCTTCTGAGAATAGTTTTACTACATTTGCCTTTCTTTTGTTACAATCAATAGACTTGTGTCCTATTTCTCCACAATTCAGATCTTGACAAGCAATAGGCTTTTTTGTTCTTTTATAATATCTATTCTATGGGTTAAAATTCTCTTGAGTTAAATTTTTGTGTCGAAAATGTTTACTACTTTTTTGTGGTTTATTTATTGATTTTTCAGTTTTTGCTTTTTCAGTCTTTGTTCTTTTGGGAGTAAATTTTTCTTTTTAGAAAATTTTTTCTTTGGAGTTTTTTTAGGAGTAGTTTTCTTAGTATATTGTTTTGGAGTTCTCTTTCGTTTAGGTCTGAAATTTGGACACAATCATATTGTCTTGGTTCTTTTACATCTTTACAGCACAGAGTTACCTCTTTAATATATCTTCTTCTACTTTCTTGTAAACAAAGTTCCATCAGTTCTTTGTTTATTAGAGATTAAATTGCTGCTACCGATCTAAAGATAGTGGGATTCTTCGCATAAATTTCAAATTTGTCTGAAAAGTATTTATTCCATGGATAAGGAAATTTATTTAATAATAGTTGAATATAGGGTTCTTGATTTTCTGTAGAATCATAAAGTTCATAACAATATTTGTCAAATTCACAAAAGAAACTTTTATAATTGCACAAGTTACAAATTCTTAAATTAGTTAGTTTGTACAAAGCTTCTTTTTTTTCCTTCTAGTCCATTCAATTCTGGATTTTTAATAAATTCATATCCTTGAAATTGTCCTATTAAATATTTTTCAAAGGTCCAAACACCCTGCTCAATAGATATTCCAAGGTCTCTTTTTTACATCTACTTTTATTAAATTTCTTAGTGCTGGAGATAATCTACTATGCCAATTTAGTACAAATCCTTGTAAAGAGTAAATTATTAAGTTATAAATCGCATTAACATCTCCATCTTTTGCGACATGAGTTGGTTCTTACATTAAAGATAGTATTATAGAGTTACTCCAAGTGTCCAAAGCTGCTCTTTTGTCAGTTATACAATCTATATTTAAAAAATATCCCCATGCAGGTACTGGTTCTAAAAGTAACGGGTTTTTTTGTTTGAATTCTTCATTAATAGTACTCATTCTTTTTGGCGGTCTTCTTTTATTTTGAAAATTATCTGTATGTTTATTTTTTCGAATTGGATTAGTTCTAAAGGGATTAGAAGGTTCTCCAACTTCATAATTATTCGGATTATTACTTTCTACACTTTCTGTAGGTGTTCCTGTTTGCATGTTTACTTGTTTAACTAGTTCAGTCATTTGAAGATTTTCGAAGTCATTTAGTAATCCTTCAATAGCTTTATTATATTCTCCCATTATTAGCTACTTTCTGCCTCTTCTTGTTTTTCTTTGGCTTTCAGTAAATGTCTTTTTTCAATAGTTTTTTAAATAGTAGCTTCTTGTTCTTTTAAAATTTATTTTGATATCGTTCAATATATTTAGCATCATCACTATTGGGGTTGACTTTATCGGGAAGTTTAATTTCTATTTGAGTATATTTTCTTTTTTGTTTAGGTTTTAACATTCCTTCAAAAGTTAAATTTATAAGTTGCATCTGCATTACTAGTTGTTTAATAGAGTTACTTATTTCTCTAATTTCTTCTTTTACTGCTTTTAGTTCATTTTCTAGTTGCGGAAAGCTCATTGTTTATTAATCTTCATCATTAAACCAGAATTCCGTATCAAATTGAAATAAGTTGTTATCATTGTTGCTGTATAAATTTTCACAAATTCCTAGATAAGTACTTCTTTCTTCTTCATAAAATAAGAGATCTAGTCTATCTTCATTTAACCAAATTGTTTCTTTAGAGCCATTATTTTTTCTTAGTTATTCTATTTTTTGTATATAAAATTTTTCTTTTTGTAATTGAGAACAGATTCACAATTTCTTTGAGTCATTATTTTGAGTTTGGGCATTTCAGGTTTCTCCATTTTACTAAAAATGTTACTCAATTAAATAGATTTTTATCAGCCGGTTGATTATAATTATTATTTTTAATTCAAAAAATAAACTGTTATTTTTGTTTTGACATAAATATTTTAACAGTTGTAACATATATGTGTCCCCATATATTCCTTCGTCAAGTTCCTGCTCAAATTCTATAGCATTTATGCTTAAATTTTTGTGTAAAAGGTTTGTTTGTTCTTTAGACCTTAAAGTTTGCCAAAATTGCTTGGACCCTTGCAATTTTGGAAAACTTTGAGAGCAAAGGAACAAATAAGCCTTTTTTAGAGAATTTTAAATCTAAATGATATCGGATTTAAACGTGAACTTGATGAAGGAATGTATAGGGACTGAGATATGTTACAACTACTTAAATATTTATGTCAAAATAAAAATGACTGTTTAATGTTTGACTTAAAAATAATAATTATAATTAACTGACTAATAAATATTTATTTACTTGAGAAAAATTTTTAACAGAATGGAGAAACCTGAAATACCCAAACTAAAAATAATGACTCAAAGAAACTATGAATCTGTGCTCAATTTGTATAAAAGTTTTTCGGGAAAAAAATAATACAAAAAGAAAAATTTTATATACAAAAAATTGAACAAGTAAGAAAACATGATAGCTCTAAGGAAATAATTTGGTTAAATGAAGATAGACTAGATCTTTTAATTTATGAAGAATGAGGAAGAACTTATTTAGAAATCTGTGAAAATATAGAATTAACATTGATAATGACTTAGATCAATTTGATATGGAATTCTGGTTTAATGATGAAGATTAACAAACAATGAGCTTTCCGCAACTAGAAAACGAACTAAAAACTATAAAAGAAGAAATTAGAGAAATAAATAACTCTATTGAACAACTAGTAATGTAGATGCAACTTATAAATTTAACTTTTGAAGGAATGTTAAAACCCAAATAAAAAAGAGAATATACTCCAATAGAAATTAAACTTTCCGATAAAGTCAACCCCAACAGTGATGATGCTAAACATATTG
This sequence comes from Carnegiea gigantea, assembly GCA_029747015.1. Taxonomy (NCBI): domain Eukaryota; kingdom Viridiplantae; phylum Streptophyta; class Magnoliopsida; order Caryophyllales; family Cactaceae; genus Carnegiea; species Carnegiea gigantea. The sequence goes on from JAKOGI010000492.1 coordinate 32,528, forward strand.
AACGATACCAAAATACCATTTTAAAAGAACAAGAAGAAGCTATTCAAAAAACTATTGAAGAAAGACGTTTACTAAAAGCCAAAGAAAAACAAGAAGAGGCAGAAAGTAGCTAATAATGGGAGAATATAATAAAGCTATTGAAGATTTACTAAATGACTTTGAAAATCTACAATTGACTGAACTGGTTAAACAAGTAAACATGCAAATAGGAACACCCACAGGAAGTGTAGGAAGTAACAACCCTAATAATTATAAAACTGGAGAACCTTCTAATCCTTTTAGAACGAATCCAATCCGAAAAAATAAACATACAAATAATTTTCAAAACAAAAGAAGACCTCTAAAAAGAATGAGTACTATTAATGAAGAATTTAAACTAAAAAAACCCGTTACTTTTAGAACCAGTACCTGCATGGGGATAATTTTTAAATATAGACTGTGTAACTAACAAAAGAGCAGCTTTGGACACTTGAAGAAACTCTATAATACTATCTTTAATGTAAGAACCAACTTATGGTGCAGAAGACAGATATGTTAATGCTATCTATATTCTAATAATTTACTCTTTACAAGGAATTGTACTAAATTGGCATTGTGGATTATCTTTAGCACTAAGAAATTTAATAGAAGTAGATGTAAAAAGAAACCTTGGAATATCTATTGAGCATGGTGTTTGGACCTTTGAAAAATATTTAATAGGACAATTTCAAGGATGCGAATTTGTTGAAAATCTAGAATTGAATAGACTAGAAAGAAAAAAAGAAGCTTTGCACAAACTTACTAATTTAAGAAATTGTAACTTATGTAACTATAAAAGTTTCTTTTGTGAATTTGACAAATATTATTATGAACTTTATGATTCTACAGAAAATCAAGAACCCTATATTCAACTATTATTAAATAAATTTCCTCATCCATGGAATAAATATTTTTCTGACAAATTTGAAATTTACGCAAAGAATCCCACTATCTTTAGATCAGTAGCAGCAGTTCAATCTCTAATAAACAAAGAAATGATGGAACTTTATTTACAAGAAAGTAGAAGAAAAGGTATTAAAAAAGTAACTCTTTGCTGTGAAGATGTAAAAGAACCAGGATAATATGGCTGTTAAAACTATCCAAATTTTAGACCTAAAAGAAAGAGAACTCCAAAACAATATACTAAGAAAACTACTCCTAGAAAAACTCTGAAGAAAAAATTTTCTAAAAAGAAAAAATTTATGCCCAAAAGAAGAAAGACTGAAAAAGAAAAAAACTAAAAAATCAGTAAGTAAACCACAAAAAAGTAATAAACATTTTCGATACGAAAATTTAACTCAAGAGAACTTCAATCCACAAAATAGATATTATAAAAGAAATAAAAAACCTACTGCTTGTCAATGTTGGAATTGTGGAGAAATAGGACACAAATCTATTGATTGTAACAGAAGAAAGGCAAATGTAGTAAAACTATTCTCAGAAGAATTTGAAGAAATTCAAGATGAACTTTATCCAATAAACTTGAGTTTACATGAAGCAATTTCAAGCTGTTATGAATCTATCAGCTCAGACACTTAAACAAGTACATTAGAAACTGAAAGCTATTCAGACACAGAAGATGATTACTGAAGATACGGAAATTATACAACAACAAGAACAAGAAAACAATGAAAATTATAATGGAGTAATAACTTTCAACTAGAAGCTATATGAAAAAATTATAGCAACTGATTTATCATTAAAGGACCCTCGAAATTTTATGAAAAAACTAGATGATTTTCTAACTTGAAAATTAATAAGGTATTTTAAACTTTATACTACAGAACAACCAGTTAAAATTCAACATTTATAGGAAAACATCCGATTATGATTAATGACTCAAGAAATAATTGACAAATTTCTAGCAGAAATTCCCACTAAAGATAGAAAACTAATTAAGTATGTTCATTTACAAGGAATACAAATTGCTGTAAATGCTTACTTTAAAGAAGGTATCAATTCACCTATGATTCTATCTTTACATGATCATAGATTTCGAAATATCCAGAACAGTCATCTAGGAACATTACAAGGTAATCTAATATATAAAAAATTAATCTTTGAATGCTATCCGAATTACTCGGTAACTCTGCAAAGTAAAAATATAGAAGACACCTTAAATTTGCAATTTAAACTCTTAACGGACATTGGATTACAACCAGGAAATGATGCATTATCCTTTTATTATAGAAGTTTATACATTTTTTCCAATACTAACTTTCCTATCAAAGATGTAAAACAAACAGGAAAAATAACTGTCGATCCAATCTTTTCAACCATCCGCACCATGATCTCTCCTCTTATGCAAGAAGTCAAAATACATGCATTAATAGACTTTCAATTAGTTGAAGAAGATGAAGCATCAACCAACTATCAAGTACGTAGACTTTCTTATACAGAAAGAGGAATATGCTTAGTTAATCAACCCTTCTTAACACGAAGTTATAGTACAGCGATTACACCTAGGTTTACACCTCCATTAATAACAACTAAGCATACTAGTACATACAAAGTAAAATTAGACTATTTTAATGGACAAACATGGATCTCTAATAAAATCCTTATAGATACTGGAGCATCACAAAGCTCTTGTATACCTCCACCCATAGCAGTCTCAGCAGCACCAGAATATAACTTTGTCACTTATAATGGTTAACGAGCAACTCTAAATCAAATATCTCGAATAATGTTCAAAACTCCTCATTCTACCCTATTGGAATTTGATTGCTATATTGATCATTCTATAAAAAATGAATTTTACCATATACTCTTAGGAATGAATTTCCTTGAGCAATATACAAACTATGAGATTGGTCCTACTCATATAACTTTAGTAAATCAACACACTACTATCCTTCTTGAAAGATTATGAAACAACTAGAAATATCTATTCTTACATATATAGATGTAACTGTCAAAAAATTAGATATCACTACTACTATTTTGATTTACACAGGATCCGAAGTAACTTTCTTTCAGAACTTTTTACTTCCAAAATGGGACAAACTCCCAAATGACCGTAAAATTAGAATCAAATGTGTTCATCCTATTTCTACCTATTTAGATTTGGTTCAGAACAATGTTTCTATTATTTTGGGTAACAAAATCCTTACTATATCGATGTATTACAGTATAACTCAGGTTATGATATCTTATTGAGAAATGATTTCTTAAAACAGTTTGCTAAATTTACACAAATTCCCTATACTGTCTATTTAACTGCGAAATGTGGTCACACTTTGAAAATTCCCACTCTAAAACACCCTTACAGAGTACGCGTGAAGCATAGTGGACATGGTTATGAACAAATCGCACTTCAAATACAAGCACAAAAACCTATTTTTACAGTTAATATAATCAAGAAAGATGACCTCTTAGCAAAACTAAAAAGAACTTGTTCTGAAAATCCATTGCAATTTTGGAAACCTGAACATCCTCGAGCTAAGATAGAACTAACAAAAGAAATTTATATCAAAGAAAAACCAATCTATACTCTGAAGAAGATATTAAAGAATTTTCTATACAAATAAAAGAATTGTTAGAAAAAGGACTAATCAAACCATCTAATGGAGCATACTCTTCTCCAGCCTTTATGGTAACTAACGAAGCAGAACGAAGAAGAGGAAAGGCTAGAATGGTTATCAACTATAAAAAATTACAGATAACTATTTTCTACCCAACGAAGAAGTATTAATCAACCGTGTAAAAAACAGAAAATTCTTCTTAAAATTTGATTGCAAATCTGGCTTTCGGCAGATTAAAATGGAAGAAACAAGTATTAAATATACAGGTTTTAGTATACCTCAAGGCTTTCATGAATGTATTATTATGCCTTTTGGACTAAAGAATGCACCAAAAATCTTTCAACGACGAATGGATAATGTATTTAAGCATCTTAACAGTTTTCTTATTGTTTATGTAGATGATATCTTAATAAGTTCATATACTCTCAAAGAACAATGAAACCATCTTAACACATTTCTTGTAACAGCAATTAAGGAAGGCATCTACCTTAGTGAGAAAAAAGCAGTGATTGAGAAAGAAAAAATTGAATTTTTAGGCTTTGAAGTTGGAACAAACATAATCAACCTACAACTACATATCTCTCGAAAAATCATGGAGTATCCCGACCAACTGAGAACAAAGAAACAAATTCAAGGTTTCTTAGGACTATTAAACTATGCTAGTTCTTATATACCAAACTTAGCAAAGAAGAAAAAAGATTTGCAAAGTCTACTCAGAAAAAACAATAATCTTAGTTGGACAGAAAAACATACTGAAATTATGAAGAAACTAAAAGAAGAATGTCAACAACTTTCCAATCTTAGACTCCCTGAAGTAGAAGACAACTTAATTCTTCAAACAAATGCATTTGACAAAACATGGACAGCAGTTTTGAAAACAGATTCAAATGAAATTTGTAGTTATCACAGTGAAATTTTTTCAGAAAGAGAAGAAAATTATAATACTATGGAAAAGGAACTCTTAACAATTATTAGAGGAATTACTAAATGGAGACTCTTTTTGCTTCCTAAGCCATGTAAAGTATTAACAGACAATCAAGCAGCAATCACTTTCGTAAAACAAGCTTTAGACAATGGACCTCACATGCGTAAATTACATCAATGGCAGCTATTTTTATCTCAGTTTAGTGCTGTACATGAGCATGTTACAGGGAAGAATAACTTTATTGCAGACTATTTAACAAGGGAACATGAGTTCAACGGACAAAGGCAAAGATCCAATGGAACAAGTGGACAGCACCCAACTAATCTAGAACTTTGAAGACATTTTTATAAATGTTAATGAATACTGTGAAGCTGTTAATGAAAAAATTGAAGTCATTGAAAAAATTGTTGTAGATCTTAGAGCTGATCTTGAAAAAGCTCGAGAACCAACAAGATATTTCCATTGAACTATTGAACAACTGAAATTGAACTCTTCAAAGATGGATTTGACAACAGTCCAATCTGAACTCTCTGAACTCTCATTTCAATCAAATTAAGGAAACGTTTCAAACACCCTCTCTGAAGAAGAGAAACAGAAGCAACAGTTAAAAGCTAAGTTATTAGCTTCAAGACCAGTTATTCAAAATACTGGCATTCGAACTCTTGAGCTATCAGATTCTTTTTACAAGAATTATTATGAAGCAACGGTGCTTGCTTACCAGAAGATCTCTAGTTTACCTGAACTCTACTATAACCCGAGGGATTCGCTTTTTCCCAGAATCCTTGCTTTCACCAAAGGCAACCCTGATATTATTTTTGAACTCTTTACTTATGGTTATTTAAATTATCTTTAGCCAAGCCTCAGTCTCATTGAACTACAAAATTTCCCAACCAACTTTAAACATGCTATTAGGCAATTTAGCTAAGGATATATTTGCCTTCGCATTTTGACTGTCTTTCCTGAAAAGAATGAAGACACTATTTACCAGAGAAAAATAAATACTACAAAACTCCTCATTTTGACAAAGGATGGATCAACTATAAACGTTCCACCGGTGCTTTAGCTATTAAATGCCGGAGCGCCTTTAATGACTAAAGGAGCCGGAATTCTTTACTCTGACAAAAATCTCATTCTAGTCACTACTGAAGGAGCTGAAAACATCTCTGTTGATGAATAACTTTTTGACTTTAGCTATGCATTGAAGCCCAAGAAATTTCTAGGCAGTCCACCTATACGCACCAAATTTGCTGAACTTTATAAGGCAGAACAAGACAAGGCACAGAAGCAGATTTTTCTCACCTAGTCATCATGTGAGATACAAGGGACCACAACATCAGCTCTTATCTCTACCGACAGTACGAGATAATGAACATGAAGCAACCTTATCAAGAACAGTGAAACCTTATCTTTTAAGCTTATCTTTTAGCAAGGTAATCTTATCTGTTGAGATTCCCTATGATGTAAGTGCTTATATCGTAGCCCACTCCCTTCCTCTATAAATAAGCTAGCCGATTTCAGTAGAGGCATCAGCATTTGTAAGAAAGAAAATCTCTTTGTAAGAAATCTCTCAAAAAATGTTCTGATTTCCTCCCTTTAGGGAAAGGAGAACAATTGTCAATGAAATAAAAGAGAAATCTTTTATCAAAACTTTATATCTATAATTCTGTTGCTACAACTTTGATCAAAGAGAAAGTACTACCAAGGAGAAAGAGAAGGTCTGAACGAGTAGGTAAGTCTCGCGTTAGAGTAGAGTAAGACGAGCGCGAAGGAGTAAGACAGATCTAACTCTTGAAGGTATAATTTCTTTGATTCAATTTTGTTTTAATAGGATTGTGTGATATTAACTTTAAAGTTTCATTTGATAATCTAGTATCTGAGTACCATTGTTAAAATTTGATAGATCTCTTTGTGTAAATCACTTAATTAATTCAACAAATAGTTTTACCGCTTTTTCTATAAAAACCACTCGACTCACTACTAAATGGTGTCAGAGCCCTACCTTTACACTATACCTTGAACAAAGGAATTAAAACTGTAGTTTCACTCTTAAACAATGGATTTATTCAAAAACAAATTATAATCTAATTCTAAGATAGACAAAGATGGTAACTAGTTAGCTGGACAGAGTTTTAATTTACCAAAACTAAAATATTATACTCAAGAAAGAGCATGAGACTATTTAAGATCTTTTGATTTAACTCCTAGAAGTATTAAACAAAACTTGTTAAATTACTATAAAAACATATTAAATTATTTATCAATCATACCCAAACAAGTGCATCCCATAACTATAAACTTATTAAAAGATAATATTGTACTATTAGAAGTAACTTTTGAATATACAGTGTGGTATCAACCAAACATGAACATAAATTATTCTCAAATAACATATTTTACAGATGAAGAAGAACAACTAGAACTAACACCTTAAAATAATTGGCAAAAGAACACAAAAAACAAAAGGGGCAAGCTTGTAAAATCAACGAATAAAACAAAACAATTTTTGTCACAAGTGACCTATTTAGCAGCTCTAACGAGACGGTGTGGACTTGCCCATCAATGGTTTGATCACACTTAGGCAATATAATTGTGAAAGCTGCTAGATTCAATCTAAGCCTAACATACTGCAATTATAAAAATTAGTTGTGATAAACATAGTAACGTTGGTAATCTTTTTTTTCTTTTTTATGGTCATGATGGTGTAAAAATTTTATTTTTAATGGGAATGTTACTCCCATGTATCTTTACTGTTCGAGTTGGATATTTGACCTATATATGGTGGATTTGATTCACATGGTATTTGTGATTCACAAAAGGTAGTCTATGAATTGGTAAATAATGTGAATGTAAGGATAAATGATTCATCCTTGGTAGAAATATCATTTATTTATTTCTATGTAATTCTAATTTGCTAAAATATGCATCAGTCCATGGATATTTTAGTTGAACTTGTTAATGCAAATTTTGGCATGATTTTTAAATGTCTATGTTTTTTATTTTGAAAATTGGGATATTATTTTCTACTCCTATTTGAGAATTGGAGTTAGCAAGAATAATTGCTTCATCTTGATGAAAATAAATGTGGTGTTTCATTTATTTTCACATTTATTTTCATGGTTTTAGTATACTAAACTATGAAAGTCCATGTAGTACACTTATTGAAATACTTTACAATGGCTAGTAGAAGTCTATAAGTATGTATATAACTTAGAATCTGTATGATGGACCTACAATTATTTACTCTATTTTGGAGTAAATCGTGGGGGTAACCTATATTCATATGGTGATGAAATATATTTTTTTAGGTCCAATAATTAAAATTATGACAATAATTTTAAGTTGGATTTGAATGAAAATATGAAAATATTTTCAGGTGTTAAACCTTGTTTTTAAGTTTAGATGTCCAAATTTTAATAGTTGGACTTGGGTTTTATTATTGGTTGACTTCGTAAGTCTTGTGGGCCCATTGTTAAGACTTGTAAAGACAATAAATCTAGATAGACAAATAAATATACACAAGTATGATCCATATAAGAACTTGAAAGTCTTGAGAATTTTGTAAAGTTATTATTATCAAAGTCATGGAATGAATCTTATGACTTTGGTAGAGATTATATTAAGCCTACACTAAGTCACATATGGTTAAACCTCAACTTAATGCTCTTTGAAACATCGAGTGTTAAGTTCAATGAGTCAATGCACACTATCAGTGTGACTTGTTAGCACTCACCATCATAATTACCATCAAAATGGAGGGTTAGGTTACCTATATATTCAACTGAGGGTGAACTTTTACTCTCAGTGAACTTCAATAGAGAACATTTGAGTAAAGACACAGAAATAAGAATTTGATTAAGTTGATTGTATTTGATCAATGGAGTAACTTGTTTATTGTACTCAAATATTTCTATTAATACTTTATGGGGTTATTGATGAGGTTTACCTAGTAAGTGTGAAGTTTGGTCACTTTTGTCAAATTTGCGCTTCACTCTAGAACACTTGCAAAATGGTTGCATGACACATGGCTATTATTAGTGGCAAATTACTAAGTGAACCACGATGAAAGTCTTGTGTGTGGCTTAGATGTAAGTGGATAAAGATGATAGTTGGTTCAAAGCATAGGCTACCATATTATCCTAATCATTTGATGGATAAATCACTAAAATAGGGGTTTAATCGCAAGACACCTCCATTTTTGCACGAGATCTCGGAGAATTCAGAATGCCATTTGTTATGGAAATGGTGGGGGGGTTGTTGGTATTATTTCCATAAAAAACGTTATGAAAGTGTATTTTGAAATATGCAAAAATAGTAATTAATTATTTTGATAATTAATTATTGCAATGCGCCTTTTGGTAAATAATTAATTTGATTAATTATTTCTAAAGAGGTACAAGTTAGTTTGTATAATTAACTAAATTATGCATTTTAAAGAAATGATACGTTTCTTTCATGAAAATGTATGATATGTCTATAAATATGTGACATGGTGGTATATACATGGCTTGCCTTGATGGATATAATTAAGAGAGTTACAGTAGTACCTTAATTCTTGTATTTGTTGTCATGTCTTGGACATTTAGAGTCCTCTCTTCGTGAATGGAAGACACAGATAGAAGAGACTTCTTTGTATTCCAAATACCTATTTAGTATGCCGTTTTGCATGTGGGGTGGATAAAGTTTTTAGGAAAAGCATACTTACAGAAGTTTCGATTAATTTGACATAGAGTTTTTCTATGACAAACCGATATTTACATCCATCAAACCAAATTTTGTACCAACGAACGCAAGTTGTTTTTGCCTTCCTTCAATGCAAATGATGGGATACTAATCATAACAAGAAGCTACAGAGCCCTCAATGGCTATACCTGGCCATGTGACACTGATCACAAGGTAAGATATGATGCTTTGGCTTGGAACAAAGGCAACTTACTTCGGCGCAGATCTAATTTACCGGCGTACACTCAAGGAGATGTAAGGAGTTGTAAGGAGCTGTAAGGAGATGTAAGGAGATGTAAGGAGCTGTAAGAAGATGTAAGGAGCTGCAAGAGATGTAAAGAGTTGTAAGAAGATACAAGAAGATGTAAGAAGCTGTAAGGAGTTGTAAGGATAGATGTAAGGAGTTGTTGAATTGTTGAAGAGTTGTATTGTATAATTTATTTTGCAATGAACGCTTTGGATGAAAAATAATAATATTAAAATAATATACTTATTAAAAATAAACAATTAATTAAGTTAATTATACAACAATACAATATATTAATCCCCATAAATTTGGTGAATAAAATTTCATCCAAAATTTTTTATATGAACATTAGTTTGATCGAATAAGCAAAGTATAACAAAAAAAAAAAAAAATTTTTTGACAAAATTGAATACAACTCTTCAAATAAATTCCTATTTTAAGTAAATAATTTTAAATATAAATAAATGTATGGTCATCTATAATAATATATATTTCATGTCGAAACTCAAATATAATTTACGTCGTTATATTATGTTTTCATGTTTTTGAAAATGTTGTGTTTATAAAATATTTATAAATTTTGTATATTGGTAGTATCATTAAAAAAATATAAATATTTTTGTAACTAAAATAAATAAATGTTATAGAAAATCTATGAGATATAAGAAGATGTATGAAGATGTAAGGAGATGTAAGAAGATGTAAGGATTATGTTATGGATATAAGAAGCTGTAAAGAGATGTAAACTCTTAACTAAATCCTAAAAAACGCGAAATAGAATAGGGCCAAACTGCCCATAAGGGCCAGACTGGCTTGGTCCATTAATCATTGATGGAATGCCAACTGACTGCGGTATTTGCAAGGTTGCAATTTAAACCACAGTAACACCTTTTTTTTGGACTGCAATTATGCCACACAAATCAGAGGGCATATTTACAAATGGTTTAATGGGAAATAAAAGTCATCCAATTTTCTGAATTGGCAAAGGAAATTACTTGCTGCCAATGTCCCTGCGGATCTGAAGACTCTATCTATGTCACAACACCATATATATGTCAAATATGGATAGACAGAAATAAGCTTATTTTCCTGAATAAGTGTGTGGCTGCTCAACTTGCTGGTAAACGGTGGTACAAAAATCAGATGATTTATCTAAATTCTTGTACCTGGAAAGGGTTGCAGTGGTACAAATATTGTAAAGATAGAACTTGACAAAAAAAATCTCAAATGTTGGAAGCACCCTTTATAAAAAATGGCTTCCTCATTGGGATACTTATAATTTGTACATCTCTCTTTTTGGGAAATGTTTCGTCACAGTAATGAAGTTTATCTTCTTACTACCCAAAAAAAATAAATTAAAAAAAAATGAAAGTCACCATATCTTCCCATCCACACGAGACGACCCAGAACCAACTCTTGCGGTGAACTGTTTATAAGGCCTAGAGACAAAATCTATTCTTGGGCTACAAGCGTCCCATTGGTAAAATATTTTAACAAAATTTTATATAGAGTTATTAGAATTTTTTTTCAAATTAGTAAACTAATTAATAACCATTAAATTTTATAAAACTCAACGATGGATCATCCATATATTTTTAGATTCACTCTTAAAAGTTTTATTGCATTTAAAAATTTAGTAAAATTATTGACATAAAAGAATGATGTTGTGTGAAGCAAAATGATAAATGTCTTGATGCAGGACACTTAAAAAGTGTCTTGTTTTCATTTATAATGTATATTATTAACTATTAAATCAAAAAAATGAAGCGATTGAATAGTGAAAAGACGTCAAAACTTATAAATTGTGTGAAATTATCCTTTTATACATAATTTTTCATTGACAAAGTTACACATAATATGCCTTCGCAAATGGAGTTGATCCGGTTAAGGTATCAATTTTTAATTGTTGGCGTAGCTGACGAGTAGTTGAATTTTACAACTCATAATAAATTGTAATTATTATAAATTTGGTGATTTTGAATCATAAAACACATCCATTTAAGTTAAGACAAGACATTTAAGAGTGTCTTGCGGCAAGACACGTATCATCACCCTTGTTTGAAATATGTGGCTATAGATTATAAATACAAATATTACGTAAGGTAATCCTGGCCTATGGACTCGACAAATGAACAAAGGGGAGAAAGAAAAACGAGGTTTATAGGCTTGAATTCTTTTGTCTTTTGGGGGGGCGAATGAGGCATGAAGATTAATGCAAGTTAGATTTAAATCTAAATCTTTTGGTAATTATATTTGACGAGTTAAACTAACTAATACCTATAAAGTCTTGAATCCATAAATCTTAACAATGGAATAATTTGTGTAAAACTTACATTTAACAAATAGGTAAACGTACCAATGGCGACCCAGAGAAAGTCAACATCTTGAGTGGGATTGACAGCTGAGGGTCGGACTGGAGTGGAGATGGAAAGTGTGGATGGGCAGTCGAAACTGGACTGGAGAAGGGTAGATAACGCCGAACGTGAGGACGAGGATTCCGCAATATATATATATATATGGAATGTGGTTTCCCCTCGGGACCCTTGTCGTATTCTTTTTGAAAACAATTTAGAACGAACCTTTGAGAGAAGGACATCCTAGATTGTATTCTTACCTTCCTTACAATACATATATATATATATATATATATATATATATATATTTACACACACATTCAATGGTCAATGATTTTCCACTTTCCAAGAATTGACGTTGATTACTTTTAATATCAATTCTCTTTTTATTATTTTTTCAACGGGAGAAAGCCATTGTTATCTAATTGCATATCCGACGAAATCGTGCAGCGGTACGCATTGCTGAGTCTAGGGTATGAAAAAGCTCAGTCGTGTGCAAGCTTTGCTAGACTCAGCTACTTTTAGGGTTAGTTCCTTTCGTTAGCCCTTTTTAATTTATCAATTTTAATTAATTTTAAACCACTTTAATAAAAAATACCTACTTTAACTTATTTCAAACAATTTTAACCAACTTAAAACCAACTTAAAACCACTTTAATAAAAAAATAGCTATTTCAACTCATTTCAACCCACTTTAACCTACTTCAACCCACTTTAACCTACTTCAATCCACTTTTTTCAAAATTTTATTCCCCCTATTTTAACTAACTTCAAAAAATATACCAACTTCAACCCACTTCATCCCATTTCAACTTATTTCAACCTACTTCAACTCACTTCAACAAAAAATATCAACTTTAACCCACTTCAATCTATCTGAACTAACTTTACACTTTTACCAACTCCAATTTACTAACGAAAAGAACAGACCCTTAGTTTGATTACATTTTTTAGATAGTTGAGCTGAACCAGACTAAGTTTTGAGTCAAATTTTGATCTAATAAAATCCGAGCTTTCATTTCAAAAGTTATTTATTACGCAATAGTAGCATGACTTAAATTGAAATTAAGTACAAAAAAATTAACATTAAAATGTTATAACTCTCAACACAAAGCAAAAATTATGATGTGCATGCCTTAACATTAGACGATGCATATTCAAGTTAACACATTAGTGTTTACGCGTAACACGGACAACGGACTATCTAATGCTCAAAAAGACCAAAATAAATGGACAAACGCAACCTAATCAAGCTGAACTCCACTAGGCTCAGGTTCAATTTGATAAGCATTTCAGACAACCGAATCGAACATGGGTCAAACTAAGCTCAAGCTAGCATTTAATAGTTTAATGAGTTATGTATGAGAGCTCATGATTTCTTTAATTTGTAACCTTAGTGATTACAATTTAGATTTGTTCCCCAATATCAAACACTAGCGAAGATATACTGACTCATACCATGACGGAAGAACTACCTTTACAGTACATATATATTAATCAAGTCAAACTTATATTTAAGAAAATATTTTATTAACAAAAAAGCGTAATTTAGTTTCTAAATTTAATCACCTATTAGAATACTTAAAACTAGAATTAGCGCCCTCATAATGCGAGGGTCGAATTAAGTTCTTTTTTTCTTAATTTACTGTTGAAGTTAAATTGCAAGATAAAAATAACTTTTAAAAATGGATTGATATGCTATCATCTAAATTGAAAATAAGTAATCTTATTTTGCAAGTTTTTTTTTTTGGATCCAAAAAACAGGAGGAATTGTATTACTCAATCAGAATATTGGAACAAAGATCTTGGACAACCAGATTAAAGATACGATCTGGACCATCCTCCAACAAACCCAAGCATACGGGACATAGGGTTAAAGGTGAGCTAAACTAAGTGCTACTTTATTACCCTCTCTCCTGACAAACGAGAAAGCATGAAAATCAAAATTAGAGCAAAGTCTAAGAATATCATTAATAAGTAAACCGAGTTCAGTGGGCACCGTAACTTTCTTCTTGAGTTTTGTAATAAGAATCATACTATCCTCTTCCATGATCACATTCCTCATGCCCCTCTTCACAGCTTCTTTGATGGCAAAAATGCAGGCTCGGGCCTCCTCAATCTCAGGCCCAAGAAACCCACTCCCTTGTTCCATATCAGCTACCACCACGTCGCCTTCCCCATCCCGGATCACCACAGCCCAGCCATGGCCCCACTCACTCAATTTTGCCCCATCAAAGTTAACTTTATAAATCCCAGTTGGTGGTGGAGACCACATGCTAGGAAGCTCCTCTCGTTGTACCTGCAATTGCTTATTAGCTTCCTTATAAGCATGGACAAAATTACTAGCTCGCAAATACAGCTTGGACACATCTCCCACGGGCCTCCAAAAAAGGATTTTATTCCTTGCACTCCATATTTCCCAAATTGTAGCCACATACACATCTCACTCATCATCCTCTAATTTATCCCTTCCCGGAAAAAGCAAGTCCCAAACTGAAGGTATAGTAGCCTCCTTCACCCAACCCCAAAAGCAACTCCCAGCCCAGACCTCCTATGCCAGAGGGCACTCTAATAACGCATGCAGGTCAGTCTCTTCCATCGCCCCACACACCGAACACCTCATGGAGAAATTTAGGAGTCGGGACCCAAGCCTATGGGCAGAAGGAATAGCCCCCACACAACATCTCCATGCAAATAGTTTAACTCGAGGCGGAACCGTTAGTGCCCAAAGTTGCCTCCATCTCTTCTTCGATATATCTGAACTACTAGTTGGGTTTGCTAAGCCGCTCCTCTGCTTGATAAAATGATACGCCAGCTTCACCGTTAGTTGCCCATTTGCTGATCCATGCCAAACAACGCTACCAGCTTGCCACCCTTCACTCAATGGGATTTTCACAATAGAGTCCACATCAACAAGTAAAAAAACCTCATTAAGCATGTTGATGTTCCAAGACCCCTATCTCTGTCATTGAGATCACTCACCCGGAGAAGGAAAAAACGAGGATTAAAAGGAGTGATTACCTTAAACGAAGAAGGACGTGGAATCCATCTTGCCTCCCATATATTCAATGAATAGCCATCTCCCACCCTGGCCCGCGAGCCACCCTCAATGACCCAACGAACACCCTAAAGACTCCGCCACGTGAAGCTAGGATGGTGACCCAAAGGAGCATCCATCATACCACAATTGCGAAAATAAACAGCTTTAGGAAGATGCCACAAAAGCAATCCCTCACTATTCAATATTCTCTAGAACTGTCTTGCTAAAAGAGCCGTATTAAACACGTCCAAGTCTCTAAATCCAAGCCCACCATCAAGCTTCCCTTTACACAACCGATGCTTCCCTACAAGATGAATCTTCTGAGAATCCATCGAAGTATGACCCCACTAGAATTTGTTGATAGTGGATTAGATATCCTCACACAACTCTTTCGGGAACTTGAAAATACTCATTGTATACGTCGGGATTGCCTGAGCGACTACTTTTACCAGCACTTCCCAACCCGCCTAAGAGAGATGTTTCCTCATTCACCCAGTTAACCTTCTAGATACTTGATCCTTGATAAAAATAAACGGTTTCTACTTAGCCCTCCCCACCGGGTTAGAAGCGACAGGTATTTCTCATGGCCCAAAACTTCTCGAATGTCTAGCATAATAAGAACACTATTCCAAACTTGTTGTGGGATGCCCGGACAAAATTCAACACTAGTCTTCGAGAAGTTCACAAGTTGTCCAGAAGCTTGTTCATACTTTGTCAGCAAGTCTTTAACCACCAATGCTTGGCCTTGCTCAGCTTTGCAAAATATAATAGTATCATCCGCGAATAGTAAGTGAGAAATAATTAGGAGCCTCAGGGCAGACTTTGTAACCCAGCAACCTACCTTCGTCCACCACTCTAGCAATAAGATACGATAGTCCTTCAACACAAAACAAGAACAAATAGAGGGAGATGGGGTCTCCCTGTCTAAGGCCCCTTGATTGCTTTTCAAAGCCTCTTGGCTCGCCATTAATAATGAATGAAAATGTGGCCGAAGATATGCATCCCATCACAAGATTCACCCGACTCTTATCAAAGCCTAGTTTTAACAATACTTTTCGCAAGAAGCTCCACTCAACCCTATCATAAGCTTTTGCCATATCCAATTTAATGACCATACTCCCATTAACCCCTGAGTGGCAATGCATTGAGCGAAAAACTTCAAAAGCAACGAGGGCATTATCGGTAATTAATCGCCATAGTGTAAAAGCACTTTGGGCGAGAGAAATAATATCAAGTAGCACCTCTTTCAACCTATTAGTAATAACTTTAGTAACGAGTTTATACAAACATTACACAAGCTAATAGGTCGAAAGTCCCTAATATCGGTAGGTTTATTTTTCTTTGGAATTCATGTCACATAAGTGTGGCTGAGGTCATCATGAATTGGGGCACCATTTAAAATAGCCAGGACTGCCGCACACACATCCCCACCTACCATGTCCCAGTACTTCTGATAAAAGAATGGGTTAAGCCCATCTGGGCCTAGAGACTTACCCGGGTGCATTTGATTGAGCATTGTAAAGATGTCATCAGTTGAATAGGGGCACCCTATCCTTCACATTCATGGCACTCGTCAACTTACAGGGAATTAAGTCTACAACTTGATCCATCTTAAGAGGGAAACTCGACGAAAATAGTGAACTAAAGAAATTAGCAATGATCCGCTCAAGGTCCTCCATCTTCAAATATAACACCCTCTCCACATCTTTCATTTTTGAGATCATATTTCTCACTTTTATCACATTTGCCCTTGCATGAAACCATGCTGAATTTTTATCTCCAAACTTAAGGAAATTTACTCGGGACCGTTGCCACCACAACACTTCTTCCTTCTGGCGCCATTTTTGGAGATCATCAAAAAGGGAACTGCTAGCTTCAGCATATCATAGACCCGCTTAAGTTGTTCTTCCACAAAGGAGATATGCTTCTGCACGTTACCAAACTCCTCTACATTTCACCTTAGCATAGCTGACATGCTCCTGTCAATCTTGTTAAGGCACTTCCTGACACCATCCCCCCCATTTCTTGCTTCCGCGCGCATCACAAATAACTCCCCCACATCTTTCGTCTTCAGCCCACATTATTTCAAATGCCTTCTTTTTTTCATTGTCCTCCCTACCGTAGCGCCACATAAGATAAATGCAGCAGGAGTGGGAGATGGTTAGAAAGTTTTTCATTCAAATGATCAACTCTATATGCAGGAAATAGTTCTATCCATTCTGTCGATGCCCCGAATCTATCCAACTATTCTTCAACACGACTATCCCCATGTTGTCTATTCTCCCAAGTGAATTCATAGCCATTAAACCCCAAGTCAAATAGCTCGCACTCAGCAAAGCTATCATTAAACTTATCAAGAACCGCCTGCGATTTGGGGGGCCCATTTCTCAAAATTAAAAAAA
This sequence comes from Carnegiea gigantea, assembly GCA_029747015.1. Lineage (NCBI taxonomy): Eukaryota > Viridiplantae > Streptophyta > Magnoliopsida > Caryophyllales > Cactaceae > Carnegiea > Carnegiea gigantea. The sequence continues at coordinate 49,757 of JAKOGI010000492.1, forward strand.
GATTTCATTTAGGTCCTCCCTATCAACCATGGCAAAGAAGAGTTGGGTCTCAAATCACAAATAAGCTCACATGTCCTCATTTTGAGTTGAGTCTCAGGTCACCCATAAATTTCTAAAAAACGCCAGCACACGTTATCCTTGGAGAGTTGGACACTGACATCAACATGGTGCAATGATTGGGACAATAAAGTCACCACCACTCCATCAGCCCCTAAAAGGTCAAGGCCCCCTGATCACCCCTTAGAGTTCACAAACACACCATAGAACTCATACCCTGGTATTGACAACATCCTTTCTTTCAACTGCTTCATCTCCTGACCACTCAACTTGGTTTCCAATAGGAAAACCAAACTTGGCTTAATCCTACGCAAAAGGTTATGTAGGTTTTTCCCTGCCAGAGGTTCGCCAAGCCCCTGACAGTTGAGGCATAGGAGACCCATTGGCCTTTGCAGGGTTGCTCCACGACCTCCGCCTTGTCAGCATTAGAACCCGTGGTATCTTCCATTAAACGGACCTTCATCTTGCCAAACTTCACACCTTTACATCCGCCAACTTCCTTTTATTTAAATCCCCTCCCCCTTCATCCACAACCATGTCAGCACACACCTTCTCCCTCCCTCTTCTAGTTGTTGAGGAGCCACCTGTTTCTCCCTCCCATTAGCTCTAGCCCTTATTCTACTGCCACTTCCTCCCCCCAGCCCTAATAGTTTCATTCTCTTCTCCTTCCATTCATCTTCTGTGCCTCTTCTTTTCCACCTGATTGGAGAACCCCTAATTTTGGGACTATATTGTACATCAGTTTCAGGGGTGCCTCCATTGTAAAGTTCACACCTTTCATACACGTGGCCCAGGAGACGACACATGTAACAAAAGTCTGGCAACTTAATATACTTTAGGTTTATCCACTTCAACTTACCATCGACTTTTATATGCATCCCACGATGTAGAGGTTTCGTAATATCCACATCTACCTTTAGACATGAGTATTTTGACGGTGCCAATAAGTCTTCCTTATCCACATCAATCAACATCCCCAGTTGGGCACCAAGGAATTTAGCATACGCATATGTATTTTTCTTCATCGGCAAATCACAAACTTTAACCCAAAACCGAGCTGTTGAAAATTTAATCTCCGAAGGCTGTCATCAAGTTGTTTTAACAAAAGTATGTGTCCATCGAAAGCCCACGGGCCCTCATTCAACACTGCCTCTTTATCAATGTGAGAGAAGAATTGAAAAGAGAACAGATTTTTACTCAGCTCACTCACTAGCACACCCTTCTGAGGTTTCCATATGTTCTTAATGGTTTTCAACACCTCCATTAAATTGATTCTTCATGACTAGTTTGCCCATGAGGCATAGGGCAATTTGGGTGTCCACATTCTTCGCTAATGGCTTATCAAAATCCAGTCTTTCCTCTTTCACATCCGTTAGCTTCATTTTGCTCAGGGCGGAGTCTAAAGTCGACGCCATCAGACCCCAACCAGCGCAAACTTGGATACCAAGAGATGAACCAACTATCAAGCGCTGCCTATCTGCTAGCCAATACCTCACTACAATGAGTGGAATCCAGCACCTACATCGAGGTGATCGTCGTCGACAAACTCCCTACGACCGACGGCAAAAAGCTCCGCACAGCAATGGAAACCCTAGGTACTGGCCACTAGGGTTAGGGTTAGGGTTAGGGTTACTGCCACTAGGGAGCTAAAACCAAGAAGTCCTAGAAAAAAAAAATATTTTGAAAGTCAGTTACAATAACATACCAGTTTTTATAGCATTTAAAGTACTTATATTGATCATTAACAATATAAGTCCTTTTTTTATTTGAGCTGTTTTTTAAATAAAGCTACTTTTTGAATTCACTTTATTAGTTGACTTAGAACTTTTGAATTTTTTTAAAGATCCAAACATGCGTTGGTTTTTCATTTGTAATTATATAATGATTTTATATAACTAATTTGTCTTATAAAGTTTTTGAATTCAATTATGTTATATATACAGGAACAATCTTATTATATCTTTTTATTAATTACTATTGTACTTAATACCAATTATACTTAATTGATTAATGTTTAGTGAGAAGATCAAAGGTCGACAATGTACATCATACACCTAAGATGTGTACTCCCTCTTGCCATGCATATATATTTTTTTAATGTGTATTTGTCATATAGGCAATTTTTAATATGTGATGCTGATGTGACTTGTAAGAGCATGTACTTATAAGAGTGCGATATAGGCTTTGATCAAAGGTCTAGTGAATAGGATGACATAATGAATGAATTGTACGTAACAACAAATTCTAAAAAGCACATAAAGGACATTTGAATTCTAGCCATTAATAATGTAACACTTGGTATAAATATATGAGATCATTCAATTTTATATGCAGTTATATAAATAGATGGATAGATAGATAGATTATAATATTATACAGATAAATAGGGATGGCATGGGCATGATAGCTAGTATACAACAATAAATTAATCTAACATCCAATTCCAGAAAGAATGCAAACGCAATGGTTATTGTAATATAACTAGTTTTTTACCCGTGCGTTGCACGATAGCTATTACTTTTCAGTTGATAAGTATTAGTATCTTATTGTATATGTTGTTGTTGGCACTATATTATATTGAGTTCTACGGACTTGATAGTAGCACATCTTTTCTAATTTTATTTCATATGAAGTCACTTTAATTATATATACCTGAATTTTTTACATACAGTCTATCTTTTTTAATCTTGTTAATCAAAAAAATTTTTATTATTTTTTTTGGTTTTAAGATATTATATGGTTTGTCGCTGCATGAATTTTTTTAAGTTTAAAAGGATCATGATTATGTCAAATAACTATATTGATGGCGGGAGCAAAGAAATAAAGGAAACCCATAGTATTTTTAGTAATTTAATATAGTCTTTCTTTAACTTGGGTTTTATTTGCTTCATATGATAATGTGAAATGTAACATGTGAAAAGTAGTTCGAATATGAAAATTCATATGGCAACTTACGGGTGAGAATGAATTACGGATATATATAACTTTATTTTTTGGTACATAAGACAAATATTTAGAGTACTATTAACATATTTTTTTAAATCAACTTACCTCTTTTTGCCTTACGTACCAAATAATGGAATAATGGAAGCCCAAAGGCACATTATTTTAGAATTATTTTATCAATTTACGGACTAATATTTTTAACTTTATTTTAATAAGATTAAAACTTCACATTTTAATACTACTATGCGAACATTATAATTATTACCACATCCATAAATTTAAATATTTTTTAACTTAAGTTATAATTAAATAATTCTAGTTAATTATTAATATCAACATTATACCCTGACAATGTAAGGGTGTGAGTTAAATAATTTTTAATATATTATCAAGAAAATAGATTTTATTATTAAAAAAGCAAACAATAAATTGATGTACGTATTATATTATTTTGTTCATGCAAAAGTAAGCTGAGTCTTCTTTAGTTTTTTTTCTATTAATAACATACTTTTTGATTCTTAATTAATATCTAACTCATATTTTTTGTTGTATTTGCATCATTAAATTATATATATTTTATAGTTAAATTTTATTATTAAATAATAAGAAGGTATATAAGAAGTTACCTTATTAAATAGAATTAATATTGTATTAAATTTACATCCATTCTACATAGCCTTTTCTTTTTATTTTGAGTCTCATGTAGTATCCTATGTTGTATTAAAGTATCTCATATGGCTATTCACTCTTATGTAGCATCCTACATGGCAAGCTTATGTGTCGCTCATACATGAGTTCAATCCAACTTTTAATATATATATGATTGGGTTTGAAAAAAAATTCAAAATTACTCATTTTTTTATTGTAAAATGTTATCAAACTTTTTAAAAATGTTTTTAAATCACAAAATTTATCTATTTTTTATGAATTACCAAACTTCGTGTTGTATGGAAACGTTACTAATTACAGAAATTTATAATTACTTTTTATTTTATTGAGAAACTTTATTTCTAAGTTTTTGTGAGACAAAAAAGGAGGAGATTCTTTATTTTATGAGGATAATTAATATGATATTTAAAATAAAATTTATGAGGATAATTATCGGACATTGAAAATAGAAGAAGTTTCAATATATGGTGATAGTGACTACAAGCATGGAAAAAAAAGGTATGCTAAACATCTCTAGGTTTTCCAAATTTAAGTAGCTATAGGACTCAAGACGGAGGTAATCCCTTAGAGTCTGTTTGGGAGGGGTGTAAACTAGAGGAGTAAGAGTAAATAAAAGTAAAGCAGTGTAGGACTAAGGGAAAGTAAATAAGAATAAGTTGCTTACTCTTATTTGGGAATTTAATAGGAGTAAGGACTTACTCTTATTTGGAAGAATAGAATAGTAATCAAAAGTAAATGAATGAATTAACATATAAATAGACTAAAATATATTATAGTTAGGTTTATGGGGGAATATAATAAAAGAGTTCTCCTTACTCCTCCTTACATCCCAAATTGGATGGTAAGAAAATGTGAAAAAATGAAGAGTAAGGGGCAATAAGAGTATCTCATTCTTACACCACATTACTCTCCTCTTGTTACTTCCAAACAAGAGTAAGGAGCAGTACTTACTTCCCTTTACTCCCCCTTAGTCCCCTTTACCTTCTTCTATTCCCCATCTAAACAGATCCTTACTTACCAACATATATATAGAGTGTTTCGTAACATGAGCGGTTTGGAAAAAAAAACTATTTTGGGATACTTTAACTATTTTGACTAAGTCAAACATCTAAAAAGGTGTTTGATAAATAGCTGTTTGAAAGAGTTGTTTTGCATGCATTAGTCAAACAACTCTTTTTCAAATAGCGATTTTCATTAGGGTTTTGGGAACAACTATTTATAAAAATTACTATATTGTCCAAAAGTCTGATGAAATTACACGTATGCTATTAATACACCTATTTCTACCTTGCCTCAATCTTAGACAACTTTCACAACCAATCTCCTTTTACTAGACCTCCCCACCTTCATCTCCACCCTCCCTATTGCCGCCTTCTTGCTGGTCGTCCAGCTCATTGCCGGCCATTTTATCGATGTTGGCAAATTCTTCTTACTTTATGGTGATTCGATTGGTGCCTGCTTAGCTAACCCTTCAAGTTGTCTCTCTGTTTCTTCCTTCTTTCTTTCCTTAAATATGGCTTACTTGAATTTCAATTGCTTCACTTATGTGAAATATGGTAGCTGAGTGAGCGATTATGACTTGAGTAATATTCAATTGATCAATCCATGACGAAAATCCTAATTGATTCTCTCACTCCACCCTTTCCTTGAACTTTTACTGCTTCCCACTTGCAAATGGACACCAGTTTAATTAGTATTATCTTATTTGTTTTTTTAATGTTTTGTAGCTTCGGGTGTATGTGAGAAATCCTTTCATTTTCCCTTCTTTTGTCACTTTGAATAAGCTATTTTGATAGCCCCAAAAAAATCCATTATTTTTGACGAAAAAGCTCTGCTTTTCTTTTCACTTTCTTGATGGGAAGAATAGGTGATGGCTCACTATCCAAGCTCCCTTGTAAATTGGGTTGCAGTTATTCCTTTGCTTAGACTTATAATCAATATTGTAGCGTAGAGCTAGTAATCAAAGAAAAGAAGTAGAAATCAGGCAAGATTTTATGCAGATTATTCAATCCGTTGATTGAATGTCTATCACTTTAACAATTGTCACAGTTTGAACTGTTGTTTCATACCAAATTCATAGGTTGTTGTAAGTAGCTCTAGCATTGAAATACATATAATATACCACCGGATACCCTTATTTGCTCTATGAGAAAGAAAGAAAATAAAAGAACCTGCAAATATGGGCAAAACTACAATTGTAGTTAATCAGGAAAATAATTCATGGTAAAGACAAAATAACTTGAGCCAAAAAAACAAAACCTGTACCCAAAATTTATTTAATTAGGGTATGGTACAGGTTTTTGTTGGTAAAAAAAAAAAATTTAAATAGAATAGAATAGGTTCAAGTGGACTTTTCTGAAACGTATCAATAAGCTAGACCAATACTGCGGGTTGTTTTAGGCCCTAAATAAACTCAAACACTTAAAAAATCCTAATTGATTCTCTCACTCCACCCTTTCCCTAGACTTTTGTTGCTTCCCACTTGCCAAATGGACACCAGTTTAATTAGTATTATCTTCTTTGTTTTTTTTTTAATGATTCGTAGCTTTGGGTCTATGTGAGAAATCCTTTCATGTTCCCTTCGTTTGTTACTTTGAATCTCCAAAAATAACAAAATCAAGTTATAAGATGTAGCTATTACATAATTAAATAAAAATTGAAAATAAATGAAAATAAGTATTGAACAAAAATTATTTGAAATTCATAAAAAAAATAAAGTTCCAAGGATGAAGTTAATTTTTACATAAGATATAAACTTAATTCTTTTAAAACAAAATAAGATGAGCAATAAATAAAAACTTATTCAATCAAAAAGTATTTTACAAAAAGGGCATCAATGGAATTTTACCAAATATGTTTTCCAAAAACAATTAATTTTACCAAATATTTTTTTCTAAAAATAGCTAGTTAAAATAGATAACGTAAACAACTAATTCAAACAGCTAATAACTAATAGTTAATGCAAACAGTTAACAACTGATTGCAAAATAGAGTCATAGTTTATTAATTGGACGAAAAAACTTAATCCTTTTTTGAAGATGCTATCACTGTTCATTTTGTATTCTCCTCGGGCACTATAAATTGACCGCAAATTGTATGTAAATATTTTATTTATCATCTTCCTAATTATTTGCCTCTCTTTGTATTTTTCAAAAATTAGAAATTTTGACAGTTAAAAGATAAAGAAAATTAGGATTTTCTTTATTAGTACGTGTGGTATATGCACAATACAAAGTTTGGTAATCATTTGCATCAAATATCAAAATTTAGTGATTTTTAAACTTTGTTTAGCGTTTTGTAATTTTTAAGAAATTTGGAAGAAGGTCCAATTATTTTTTTCAATTTTTTTCATTAAATTTTGTTGCTGAACAAAGGGGCATAGCATTTTTCAATGCAATTGATGAAAAAAAAAAAAAAAGAGCATATACTGTCATGGGTTACCCAACAATTTTAATGAGGGTCATGAATCCTAATATATAACCTTACTGCTAGTACATCCATGCTTTATTTACAACAAGGGCCATAAAAGCTATGAACATTACCAACACAGGTTGGTTTAAATTGTTTGACATTTATTCCGTTTAGGTAAGGTTTCGGGTTCAAGTCTTGTGAATAGAAAAAATTTGTGATGAGAGAGCTATACCCCTTATTGAATCAATAGTAGCTTGACTCCAGTGAAATGGAGGATTTAAGACTTAAAAAAAAAAAAAACTATTAACATCGTAGTTTTAGGTTATACAAACCACTGACGTTGAAAACAAAAGGTTATACAGATTGATGTCGTATTTTCAATCATATAGGTCACTGAGTGACTGGAGAGTGTGCTCTTGTGACATGGACAATGATATATTGCCATCCCCCCCTCCCCCAAAAAAAGGCTAAAATCTAATTTTTTGCTCTGATTGTTATACGTGATTTCTTTTCATATAAAAAAATGGAATTTCAATTTCCTAAGTACTCAAAGCAATCCTTTTAGTTTCCCTTACTCTTCTCCTCCTTCAGGGCATCCCCAGCCAGAGTTTTATTTTTTGGAACTCATGCCTGCTACGTCAGCATGAGTTCCACTTGTATTACATTCAATTTTCCAGTCACTGGAACTCATTTCAGGACAATTAATTGTCATAGAGCCCATAATTTAAACTTAACTTATTACTTTTTATTTTTTATGTTGTGTTTGTGTTTTAACTTTTCTAACATGTGTGAATGTTTTTATTTTTCGAGAGTAAGAAATATTTATTTTATCGACATAAAAATGTATAAATTGATTTTAATTTTTCCTATTATTATTTTTTTTGTATTTGTTTTCCAATAAGTTAAAAAAAAAAAGCAGGATTGAAAGTACAATTCAATTAAAACCTAATGCAAAGGAAGGATCACAATTGAAAACAAATTACAATATGAAGATTGGACACGTTCAAAAAAATACATCACGAACGTTCAACTATTTTTATAAAAAAGAATTACATCGCCAAATATCGACAAATAACTGAAAACAACTTCGTTTGCGATGTTCTTTACGCCGTGTGTAGCCTCCATATTTATTCGACCAAGTCGGATTGAAGACGTGCATGTAAGTCTGAGTTGTGAACCTGTTGTACTCTACGAAGGTAGGCTACATAGCACGGATGATGGTTCTGTTGGACATTATGTTGCGGGGTGTTGTCCTCCACATCGTCATATTTAAAACTGAGGTCGTACGAATCACGCTCGTCCTCGACGATCATGTTGTGGAGTATAATGCATGCCTTCATTATCATACCCAATTCAGCCTTGTCCATGTTTCGTGTAGGACCACGGATGATGGCGAAGCGAGCTTGTAGAACCCCAAATGCTCTCTTCACATCCTTTCTAGCAGATTCTTAACATTTAGCGAATAATTTTGCCTTGGCTCCTTGAGGAAGGGGGATGGTTTTCACGAAGGTGGCCCACCTCGGATAAATACCGTCAGACAGAAAGTACCCAATGCTGTACTTGTGACCGTTGACAACATATTCACATTTTGAACTTGAAGAACATTGGATCGGTGGAGGACGTTTAGATCATTGAGGGTGCCTGGGTAACCAAATAATGCATGTTATATCAAAAGGTCATAGGAAGCAATAGCTTCAAGAATCAAAGTCGGAACTTTGTATACTCCTTTCGCAAATACTCCTTTCCAACCCATGGGGCAATTCTTCCATTCTCAGTGCATACAGTCGATGCTCCCTAACGTACTCGAAAAGTTTCGGGCTTCTGCCACTTGTAATAAACGATCAACACCAGCTTGTGTTGATTTTCTTAGGTACTATTCCCCAAACACTTGAACGACCCCAACGGCAAAATTTTTCAAGCACTCCATAGCTGTGCTTTCACCAAGCTTTAAGTATTCATTGACACAATCAGCCGATATACCATAAGCCAACATGCGTATGGCTGCAGTGCACTTGGTGAGCGGTGACAGCCCACGCCTACCGAGACCATCGTGCCTCAATTGAAAGTACTCAAAACGACTCTCTAAGGCGCTAACTATGCGAAGGAACAAGTGCTTTCGCATTCGAAATCTACACCAAAAATGGGTCTCATTGTAGATAGAGTCATTAGCGAAGTAGTCTTTATAGAGGCGATCGTGTGCTTCTCATCGATTTCTCTTTGCAAATCTTTTCTTTTTCTTGGGTCTTCGTGATGATGATGAAACTCTACTTTGTTGTCTAATGTGTCTTATCTTTAAGGCCAACTCCAACAACTTCGGGCCATTTTCATTGTTGACAATATTTGCCAATATCAGTGAATCATCGCTAGATTCTTCTAGGATGAAAGTCAAATCATCTGTTGAGACTGACATTGTGGATGAGGATGATGAATCACTCATTGTTGAATACCTACGCATATAAACTTAATGTTGTGAATGTAAGTCAAATAAAAATTATACATTAGGAAATTAACCTTGTGACATTTACAAAAAATAAATTAAAGACAACTAATTATGAATTTATACGTAATGCATCAACTTAGAAACAACTTAGCAATAAAGATGTCATTAAACAAATGAAAAAGGTTTGAAGTACAACTAATGTTTCATGAAAACACAATGACAACAAAAACTACATTTGAGTAATCAATCTAAAGAAAGATCAATATCAGAGGAGGACGAGTTTTAACGGTAGCGACTCCTAATTTCTTCTTGAATTGGGCCATATCGAGCGTGATCTTCAAGACACATATCTGAAATGTTCATTTTCAAAATTTTGTTCTCGTACTTCATCTCCTTAAGACGCTGCTTCCTTCTTCCAAGGATTGCTGTTGATATCTTAACTCAACAGCTTTAGCAGCTGCATCTGCCTTCTTCTCTTGGGAGATGACATATCGCTCAAACATGCTGCTATTCTTCACATTTGTTGCCCGTATTGTTGGCATCTCTGTTGTCACAAGATCCAACACCGGGTCTGCAACTAGCTCCTTCGCCTTTCTCTTCGCAACTTTTGTTCCGATGGGGTGGATAAGCCCACGAACTACTTCAGTTGGTATACCCTCACTGGCAAGAGTTGCAGGGGTGGTAGGGGTGCCGGGGGTGTCATTCTCGGAGTATGCCCTAACCTCAGTTACTCTAAGCCGTTTGGAAGACACTTTTGTGGATTGATCGCAGAAGGTCTCCCATTTTGGTTGGTCCTTCAGTAAGACCCACCAATGCATGAGGTCAAAAGACTTTCCCACCATACTAATATAAAGATCTTGGGCATTTTGCATAATGTCGTCATCGTTTACACCACTTGGCTTCACCCGGTATGCCTGACCCACACAAGCGTACCATTTAGAAACTAATGGAGCTGCTCGATTCCATCGGGCACCCCGTTCTCTTGGAGGCACCGTCGGGAACATGCTGATTGAAGATGTTGGCCACCTTAGTCCAAAAACCAGCTAACTTTTGATCAGCCCCGATGATTGGATTGGTGCTCACATTAATCCACAACTTCACTAAGCGGCGATCCTCCTCTAATGTCCACTTAGGGGCTATACACCACCTTTTTTGTTGTTAGGGTTATTACTTGGCGAAGGATGAGGTGCTGGTGAGGTTGTACAAGGAGGTTCAGGTGTTGTTGAGGTGGTATGAGAAGGTTAAGGTGGGTAACATGGAAGGGGCATTGATCCATAGCTAAAACTTAGTGGAGGGGTGTTCTGTGGTGGACGGTAATGTTGCCAATTTGTTGGGTATTATGGCGGATAATGTTGGGAATAAGGTGAGGGGTTATGTAGTGGTGGATAAGGTTGTCAATTCGACGGACGTGGGGGAAGGTTTGAACTATTTCCAAGTTCACTTTGTGACTCATCCCCAGAAAGTAGGTGCATGAAGGATTGTGTGTCATTCGGGTCCATTTTAAGGTTCACCTACATTATACTTTGAGTTTTAATATCAATCTAAACAACTCAATTCAATTTCATATAATTCACAAAAAACCAAATATTAAAAAATATTAATTCAACATGAACGTACCAGAATTATTAAATAAAAATATTAGTTAAAACATACTAACTAAACATCATCATATTATTTAAAATCAACATGATTATAGAACAACTAATTTTAATCCAACATGATCATATTATTTAAAATCATACTCACAAATTGCCCATATTACATAAACTAATTTTAATTCTATCAAAACACATTACTTTAAATCATGTACCAACAAAACCATACTACCATAATTTAAAAGTCTACTTCGACATTTCAAAAATTTGTGCAAACATAATTACCATATTTTTAGTTTGAATACCTAATTTACCAATTATGCATGTGATATTAACATCTAATTATTTCAACAATTAATTTAAAACATTCAAACATATATTTGAAAATATATAACAAATTAACAACAAAGATAAACTAAGCATGTAATCTAATATGTGATTTTCAAACATATTCAACTTCACATTAATTTGTTTGAAAATATATAACAAATTAACAAAAAAATCAAACATATTCTATTAAGTATTAAACATAACATCTAACAACATAAACCTAATCTAACAATTGAAATTTGAAATTTTCACATTAGCTTCTTTATATTGATCATGTGATTTAAAATGTTATCATATTAATTAACATGTACAAATGTTAATCACAACATATAAAATTAAAAAATAAATCAAACTAATTAAATTTTCAAATTTACTCTTTTTCCCATTCCAATTTCTACCAACTTAATTCAAAAAAACTTCATACCTCCCTTTACACATGTTCAACTTCACACATTTAAATTTTCATAAAGTAATTACAATTTTTGATTTTTAAACATACATTTAACACTAAAGATTTTCTATTAAATATTAAACATAACATCTAACAACATACACCTAATCTAACAATTAAAATTTGAAATTTTCACATTAGCTTCTTTATTTTAAACATGTGATTTAAAATGTTATCATATTAATTAAGACGTACAAATGTTAATCACAACATACAAAATTAAAAAATAAATCAAACTAATTAAATTTTCAAATTTACACTTTTTCTCATTTCAATTTCTACCAACTTAATTCAAGAAAACTTCATACCTCCCTTTACACATATTCCACACATTGAAATTTTCATAAAGTAATTAAAATTCTTGATTTTTAAACATGCATTTAAGACTAAAGATTTTCTATTAAATATTAAACATGACATCTAACAACATACACCTAATCTAACAATTAAAATTTGAAAATTTCACATTAGATTCTTTATATTAAACATGTGATTTAAAATGTTATCATATTAGTTAAAATTTACAAATGTTAATCGCAACATGCTAAATTAAAAAATAAATCAAAAAAATTAAATTTTCAAATTTACATTTTTTCTCATTCCAGTTTCTACCCACTTGTTTTATGAAAAGTTCATTATTCCCTTACACATATTCAACTTCACACATTTAAATTTTCATAAAGTAATGAAAATTCTTGATTTTTAAATATACATTTAACACTAAAGAATTTCTATTACATATTAGATTCCTTATATTAAACATGTGATTTAAAATATTATCATATTAATCAAAACATACAAATGTTAATCACAACATACTAAATTAAAAAATAAATCAAACAAATTAAAATTTCAAGTTTACACTTTTTCTAATTCCAATTTCTACCCACTTATTTCATGAAAACTTCATTATTCCCTTACAAATATTCAACTTCACACATTTAAATTTCCATAAAGTAATGAAAATTCTTGATTTTTAAACATACATTTAACACTAAAGAATTTCTATTACATATTAGATTCTTTTTATTAAATATGTGAATTAAAATGTTATCATATTAATTAAAACGTACAAATGTTAATCACAACATACTAACTTAAAAAATAAATCAAACAAATTAAATTTTCAAAGTTACACTTTTTCTCATTCCAATTGCTACCAACTTATTTCATGAAAACTTCATTATTCCCTTACATATATTCAATTTCACACATTTAAATTTCCATAAAGTAATGAAAATTCTTGATTTTTAAACATACATTTAAGACTAAAGATTTTCTATTAAATATTAAACATAATATCTAACAACATAGACATAATCTAACAATTAAAATTTGAAAATTTCACATTAGCTTCTTCAAATTAAACATGTGATTTAAAATGTTCTCATATTATACATAACATCTATGAACATGAAATATGTACAACAAAAAATTCTTACAAATTTCTTCACTTCACTTCACTTTATCTTGATTCTTCTCAAGCTCACAAATCCATCTCCCATATATCTAACAACGACACCATATAAATAAAAGTAGTTAGTTCAAAATTACAACTACATATAATTAATTTAATTAAATCAATAAACATCCATAAAAAAACAAAATTATTTACCACTTACCACAATTTTTGCCTCTTCACTTCAAAGACTTGACTTCAAATAGCAGCAAATAATATTTCAGATTTAGATAAAAATGAGAGAGATTATGTAAATTTCATTTTCCACACAATTATCTCATATTTATGCACAATTTAACTACCCAAAAAAAAAAAAAAATCCCCAAAACCCATTTTACCGTTGAGGGCAACGGGTGTCAACGGCTAGCCCATTTAATTTTAGCCCAAGTACCGAGCATAACCCAATTCCTGAGCCTTTTTCTTTTTTTTGCAAAAGCCGGACCAAAACGATGCGTTGGCTTCAGGGGCAGGCATCAAAGCGTTGCGTTTTGCTCCCGCTGCACGACAAAAAAAAATGAACGCGGGGCGGAACTGGGCTGGGTTCCGTCCCCCATTCAATGTCACGCGTGCAATGGGCTGGGGCCGACGTTTGTGACACGCGGGCCCAACCCTTACCCGCATGACATTGGGCTGCGGATGGCCTCATAGACTTAGGGTTCCATTCAATTGTGTTTTTCTTCTAAAATTCATCCCATCGAAGTTGAAGATCAATTTGAATTGTATCTCTTTGGGTAAATAAAAATTTATTATTTTTTCTAATTTAAACGTGACAATTATTCATATTCTCAACACATCCAACCCCCCCTTTTGTGCAACTGTGAAAGAAACTAAGTGTTCACCTTACTTTTACTTTGTTTTCACTTCAATTATATATCCTTGAATCGAAAATCTCCTTATCTTTCTCTGTTAATTACTTTTGGTGGATTTTTTTAGTTGAGCATTATTGTTTTAATTATCTAACAAAAGATTATGCATTAGTCATTTTATGGTCTTTGATTAGGGGGGGGGGTATCTGATGTTTGATTAATTACAGGGATGAGATCAGGGGGTCAAAAGAAGCCTTATGTTTCTTGAGTGCTCAATGTAATATGTCCACTTATTCACAAAAATTTGCCAATTATAACATCAGTACATTAAATTGAAGGTAGAGAAGAGACAATGCAAAGAACTTTAATTATCTTATCTAGCTAGTTCATTTGAGGATATGTATAGGTTGGTTATTTAATTCAAGATAACTTTATTCTAACTATTTTTCTTTTGGGTAAATAGAGAAGAAATGAATGACCTTATTCTGGTAAACCTTCATCACAACGGCCAGTTGATTAAAAAAAAGCAACTAATTGAATATGTATGCAGCGCGCTAGAAACTATCGAAAGAGTTGATCTTGATTTGATTTCCATTCTAGAACTTAACCGTTACTTCTGTGAGTTGGCTTGTATAAAAAAGGTTGGTAAGTTCTGTTATAAGGTACCAAATCTCCCATTAGGAGAGGGCTTAAGAAGTGCAGATCGGGGACAAAGATGTGATTAAAACTTGCACACTTGGGAAAAAGTTTGGCTCCATTGACATATACACAGAACATGTGAACGAATTTTGCAGTGACGTGATGACTTACTTTGTGCATAATGACTTTGTCACCACTATAATGAACCAAGATGGGCAAGGTACAAATCAGACACAATTTGTCTCCCAAATGACCGAGCCTTCACATTCGACATCTATAGATGTAGGAGTTGATGAGGTGTTACTAAAGTTAGATGTTCCTACTAATGATATGCCTAAAATTTAAGATAGTTTTAATGCTACTGAAACTTATGCTAGTGGTAAATGCGAGTGTGATGATCAAATTGATACAGATGATGAGCTTGGAGTTGGAAATATTAGGGTTACAGTTGATATTGTGAGAATATTGATGAAGAATTGAAAAGTGCATTAAGTAGAAGAACTTTGAAAAGATTTAAAGAATTTGATCTAGACAATATCCACCTGTAATCCTAATATTCCCTCATAGGAACTTTTGGAGGTCGGGATGAAGTTTGCATTAAGAAGAGGCAAAAAATGTAATCTTATTATACATGGTCACTAGTAAGAAAGGGAGCAGGATTAAGGGTGTGAAAAAATGAAGATCCAAGCAAAGTGAAGGGATGGTTGTCCATGGCACATATGGTATAGAAGATTCATGGGCGGTTAAAAGCTTTTGTGATGAGCATAAGGATCATTATCCTATCGCGGTTCATAAAAACACAGACCATAAGTAGTTGGCCAAAAAGCATTACTTCAAGATCAGCCCTAAAATGAAAGCCACGGAAGTGGTATCCTTTAGCTAAAGATTTGCTAGGGGCTAACATATCTGAAGGCCAAGCATAGACGACAAATAAGCTAGCTATTGAAGAAATTGAAGGATCTTTCAATATTCAATTCAATAAGCTTAGGGATTATGCAGAAAAGTTAAGAAAAAGTAAGCCAGGGTTTGTAGTAAAATTTGTTACTTGATTCTACGGTAGAAAATCAACCTCCAATGCTCAAAAGGTATTATATTTAGCTACATTCTTTGAAAGATGGCTTTCATGGTGGTTGTCGACGTGTTTTGAGCGTAAATGGTTGCTTCTTGAAAGTTTTTTATTTTTTTTTCCTCCAGTGGAATGCTACTTTCATCTATTGAAAGAGATGTGAATAATCAAATATACTCTATTGCATAAAGCTTATTGAGATGGGGAACATTGAACCATGGACGTGGTTTTTCTCACTATTGCAAGCTAACCTTGGATTAGGAAATGGAAACCGATACACCATTACAAGTGATCACTAGAAGGTAACACTGTTCCTTTCTTTTATTTTTGCATTGATAATCGTTTAATTTGAATATTTATTATGAATTACACATTATTGTGACTAATAAACAAAAGGTAATACTTATCATGACAATATATGCTTTTCTGCTTCTTTTTTCGATACATATTTTGGGTGACACTGATTGATCTAATTTAAATGAATTTGAAAGCTCACGCCTCTAAAGTTATACTCATTTATATCATCAGTTAAGGTAACACTAGGAATACTATTTAAGGGTGGTTTTCAAAAGAATTTTATAATGTGTTAGGGAGTATGCAAAGTCGTTGACAAGACGTAACTGGTGCAGAGCATAGATTTCGTTCAGCTCAGATTTATGCCAATTAGAGTAAATACAGAGGAACAAACTTGAAAATCTGCTTTTGGAACTGTGTCAAAGCTACTTCTGAGAGAATTTTTGGTGATGCTATAGCTACTTTGAAGGGGTACAATCAACAAACAATTGATGATTTGTTGACAATTGATCCAAAGCGTTAGTGTCGGGCATCTTTCTCATGCAATGTTACATGTGATGCTGTCGACAACAACATGGTCAACACATTTTATGGGAAAATTTTTGATGCAAGAGAAAAGCCAATCCTAAGAATGCTAGAGGAGATCCATATATGTGTGTTATTAAAAAAAAAAAAAAAATTGAGTAACAAAGAAAGATGTCCCTCATGTGTCAAGCTCCCATAATGCTAAGCATATTAAAGAAATTCAATGACAGTAGTTAAAGAAGCTGATCCAGCAATGGTGAGTATCAAGCGAGATAGTTCGTATATTCATGTGGTGTCAACTTAAAAGAAAGGACATATGGTTGTGAAATAATGGTAACTTACTGGTATTACATGTGATATGTTTTTTCTGCTATAAAGACATGTGAAAGAGAAGCCATATCAATATGTTCATGAGTGTTTTTTTTTGTTTAAAACTTGAGACACAATTAAGAATATATTCTCACTTTACTTCTTTGGAAAAAAAATAAAGAATGTTGAAGAAATACCCTATCCCATGAGACAATTGTTTGGAAAATCGAGAAAGGAGAAAAGAAAGTTACCGACGCAAAAGGGTGACCAGATGCCAGCATCAACATCCAGTAAGCACAAAAATGTTCAAAATGTGGGCAATTTGGACATACCTGCAAATCATGCTTCGGTAATATACAAGTTTGTTTTTAGACCTATTTAGACTTACTTATTGAAAAACGCAGAGATTTGTAAAAATTAATTCACACTTTATTGTATAATGTCATTTTATTAGGCCTGTGCTTAACAACCTATGGTTAGACAACCACTTATTCCACCTAATCGGCGGTGGTTATAATGACCCAAACCTATATAAAGGAGTTTAGGGATCTAATTATGTAGAAGAGCTAACCCCAAACACTCCCCGTTTCTCTCCTTTTTTCTCTCTCTCCTTGTCTCTCGCTCTCTCTCTTTTTCTCTGTCAGCGGCCTCACTATCACTCAAGATTTGGGTTTAGGACATCACACACAATGGTGACTCTAATAGCCACAGTCTATTCTGGTTCAACAATTCTGTGGGCTATATTCA
>JAKOGI010000492.1:72500-185000 GCA_029747015.1 Carnegiea gigantea
TTGGTCCAAGAGATACCAAGATGGTGTTTATAAGATATCCCAAACATTCCAAATGGTATGTGATGTATGGGGAACATCCATATGATGGTATAATGCAAATCGATTCCTATAATATTGGAATTTCTTGAGGAAGAGTTTTCAAGCATTGGTGACAATAAAAAGGATGCCGAACTATACGAGTTACAGCAAGACATTCAACTATCTCTTGGGGAGGGGGAGGATTTGAATTCTCATCGAGTCATCGAGGATGGTACACTTCCCCTGTTCGACAGGAACGATGGAGGTTTGTCTATTCAGGAGAATCATATTTGTCCTCAATCTCCAATTCTTGAGGGGAATCAACCTAAGAATGAAGCTCATCCTCAATCTCTAAGTTCTAAACATACGGTTACTACACATATTCAGTATCCCACACGTTAAAGGGATAGTGGGAGTGATTCTTGATGAATGTCACACATGTATAGGATTTCATGAGTGTTTGGGCATTGATTTAGAGAAGTAGTGTGTATAATCCTGTGATTTTACGCCCCTTTTTCTGTCTTATGCTTAGATTTGGTGTTTTTTATGATATTTTACAGAAAACTAGGTAAGAGAAACATAGTATGTCTACAAAATCAATGAAGAATAATGCAAGGAGGGAATATTCTACAAAAACTGACCAAAAACTCATAAGAGACATGGTTTACCCGGATATACAATCAACCGGGGATAGTATACACAGTTAACCCAGGTTGATCAAAGTTTAAAGAATTAATAGGGAAGAACAACTAGAAGCCACCATGCCCAGGCCGTGGTGGAGGCCACGGACCGTGGTCAGCTTCCTTCCCCGAGTTGCCTTGTTTTCTTCGCGATTATTTGACTTTCAGGCGGTTTTTATGTTTGACTGGGGCATTTTTGCAATAAAATGCTTATTTTTAGCCTTCCTCTTCATTCCATTCCACCCATGTTCACATCCACCATGTAGATTAGGTTTAAGATTTAGATAAGGGAGAGTGAGTTGAAGTGGAGATTTCATAGGGATTCGATACTAGGTTTACAACAACGGTTCAAGTGTGTTCTTCGGCTGAACAATTCTCTTTCCTTCTCTTCTCTTTCCTCATTTTAGAATTTATGTTTTGTATTTTGAATTTGCTTTTCTTGTTTTGAACTTGGATTTATGCAAATACTAGTTAATTTCTCGATATGATGATAATTTGTTTTGGTACTTTGGAATTGTTAGATTGTTCTATCAAATCTTAGATGCTTATTGTCTTGCGAGAAACTTGATTACTTTCCTACAAGTTTCGTATAATGGTTGAAGAACTCAAAGGTGAAATTCAATACTTGAACCCCAGGATTTGACTTGATTATATGGAGTCCTGACAAATTCACACCAGTTGAGAAAGCATTAATTTGATAATCGCACGCTTCCTGAACCTAAATGAATCGACAACCCTTGAGAGATGGTAATTGATTAGATTTAGGTATTTTAGTTTACCTTGAAAGAGAGTTGTGACACTTCGATTGTCGGTTTTAAAACAATCAATTGAAGAAGAAGTGCTTGATTGATACATGGATTGAGAGACTCCTTATTTTGTGTAAGTCATTGATTATTTGCCCTTAGATTAGATAGTAGATCAGTTTAATCTCAATCTCAAATTTTGATTCGCTTAATTTATCTAGAGGTAATAAAGCCCGATAGATTGACCTAGTCCGTGTAGGAGAAGACCTTAATATGCTACAATGCCACAAGGTGCTTGCGGCCCTACCAAGGTTTTGGCGTCGTTGCTGGGGACTAGTATCGAATATTGGGTTTTTTTATATAGGTTTGACTAAGCATTTTGTTGTATTTTGAAAAAAAAATTGAATATCTTTTAAAAATCCAAAAAAAATAAAAAAAGCAATGGCGGTTTTCCATTTTCCCAATTTGAGCATGAATTATTTTGGAGGTATTTTAAGCATTTGCATCCTTTTCTTGAACAATGTGATTATTGTGTGGGTAAATGAGAAATTCAAACATCGTTGATTGTTGCACCGAAAATTATGATAATTTTTCAGTATTTTTATATCTAATTTAGCTACTAATCATTATAATTTTTAGATTTTTAATTTAGTTTGTTATTATCTTGGAGGTCTCACAATAAATTAAAAAAATATGAAAAAATTGATGAAAAGCATCATTGGGCCAAATTGATTTAGATCAAACCAAAATTCCTCAGCCCACTCTCTCTTGTAACCTGAATGAAATTTTAAAAAAAGGGGAAATTAAATAAATAAAACCCAAAAACCCATTAGATCAACAGCCCAGCCCAGCCTCTCCTTCACCCTACCTCACGAGTTCCTCACATGACGCCCCCTCTTCCTTATTTTCTTTACTCCTTTCTAGACCTGCCAAAACTGACCTGAGACCTGAAACCCGAATCGAATGACCTGGACCCATACCTGACCCGACACATGAAATATGCTTACCTGAAAGTGGACCCAAAACCCGAATTGACCCGAACCGAACCATACCCGACTCGAAATTTTTTACAAAGTTGCTTGTTTTTGCATGACGAACGTATTTGACCAAAAATTAATTGACCTGAAATCGACTCGAACCGAACCATACCCGACCCAAACCGAAACGACCCGAAATATCATTTAACCTGAACATAACCCGACCCGAACTTGACCCGACCCGTAACCGAATCGAATGATCCATTTGCTAGGTCTACTCCTTTCTCTTTATTCCTCCAGCATTTGTACCCCGATAAATCGCCCCCTCCATTTCTCATCTCATCTCTCTCTCTCTCTCTCTCTCTCTCTCTCTCTCTCTCTCTCTTCAAAACTAGTAGCAGTAATAGCATCAGCATCAGCATCCTCCACCATCCTCATTTCTACCATCATCTTTGTATCCACCAACACCAAATTAAATCATCCCCCCCCTCACAGCCAGCGCAACATCCATCACCACCACCCACGTCAGCCCCAAATCGACGGCGATGGAGAGGAGGGAAGGAGTTTAAAAGACAAAGCTACGATGCAATTTGGGGTAAGCTAGGGTTTTAGGATTCAATTTTTAGTTTAGTTTTAAATAGATTCAGGGTTTAATTTTGTTTGAATTTCCTGTTCAATTTGCTTGGTTTTTCCATTCAAATCTAGTTTTATTAGCTGTAAATTGATGTAATCAACTTCGATCTTGCTAATTTCAATCTGGTGATGTGATTTTGGCTTCAAAATTTCACTATTTTTGGCTGAACCCAAGGTTTTGATTTCACTAATTTTGGGTTTGGTTGCTCTATTCTATTCTGATTTCTCTAGGACCTCCATTAACGGAGGTCGGTTTGAAGCTTAGTTAAGCTACAAGTTGGGATGTCTGGTTCAAGTGTTTATCTCGTCATCTTGCTCTCGTTTTTCTGTTTTAGTTTTATTTTGGGTCCCTTGTTTCGATTCCTGGGTTTTTCGATCTCTTTGTTCTAGGTTAGAGTAGTTCTGGGTTTGGTTTGTGTTGCAGGCCAATATGAATGATATATTGCTTGTAGGTTTGAGGTCAATTATAGCTAGACCTGCAAGTGTAGGGGGCAGTTAAATATGGGTCATGTGAATTCGAGTTCTAATAAAATATAGGTCGGATGTATTTTACGTTTGGCAATATGGGTCGGGTGTATTTCGCGTTCGGTAACATGCAAGCAGACATATTTCGGTTATATGGGTTTTGGGTCAACCCAACGGGTTTGAAATGCCTTTTTAGTGTGTTATTTCTCTTTTTATCAACATCAAAATCTCAGCATATTTATTACTTAAAATTGCCTATGTTTAATGAACAAGCATTGTAATTGTAATTTGTTAAAAGAACATCAAAAATATTCAAACTTTTCAGTACAACATATGAACGTCATGTACCACTGGACAATGAGTCACGTTTGGTTGTGTTGGTCCATATGTTAAAAAATTAATAATGGGCTGGGTTATTCATAGAAATGAACCACCTAAGGCATGTTAATGGGACAGAGAGGTTCGGCCCATTAATAACCCATTTAATAATTTGATATTTGATTTATTAAACTACCATTACCAAATCAGGTACATTTTAATAGTTGGCCAAAACTAACACAAATATAAGTTGGTCCATTGGTCAACACTGGCATCAAGTTTGAGATCAATTAGAAGGAAACCAAATGAAAGAATATTATAGATAGACAAGATATTACAATTATCTATTAAGTATAACATCGAAATTTTAGCTTTTACAAAATAATATTATTTAAAATTCGATGAGGCGTGTTCATTTAATTAAGAATATAATAGTATGACTTGCACATTTTTAATACTTGTGTTATTTTAAATTGATTTTCTTAGGACTAGATAGTTATTTAATGGCCATTTTGTAAACTTTTTCCATTTATAAGTTGTATACGACGTTACTTTATAGGAAAGAACAGATACCAATGTCTAATTTGTGAAGGCATGCGATAATTATACAACCTCTCTTTGAACGATTCATTATAATGAAAAACTATTATCGTTAAGGGAATAAATTAAAGAAAAATAAAATAAGAATATAATATCCGGGTTGAACAGGTGGGTTCAGTTGTAGTTGTGGGTTTTTTTAGGTTTGGTTTATTTGGGGTTCGGGTTGACAAAATCGTGTTCATAACCCAAAATCTTAGGGCAGGTTCGGGTCGAGATTTCGGGTCAGGTATTTTTTACCATGTTTAATTGTAGCTGATTTCGGATTTATGGTTCAATAGTTTAAGGAGCTGGGATTGTTGATTTCATGATTTGGATGAGGTTAAACCTCCATTGATGGAGGTTGCCATGGTTGTTCTGATTTCTTCCTCCTTTGTTTCTTCTTTATTATTTTTCTGGGTTTGAATTTGGTCAACGTTGGTTCAATCATTTTTCTGTTTCTTGATGATTTGAATATGGTTATCTAAACGAGGATGTAGATAATTAAAAGTGTAAGGAGGCAGAGATGCCCTGCCCCTGTTCTTTTGGTTCTTCATCTCTTTTGGTGCTTGATTTTTAATTCCATGTTTTAATTTTAGTTTTCTATTTGGTTGGTCCGGTAATTTATTTGAGTGGCACTTTTGATTCTCTTGTTTCTTAGCTCGGTTTTGTTTCTGGCTATTTCTTTGGTTGTTTAATGTATATATTTCTTTCTGCTTTGTTTTAGTTTGTAATTGCCTTTAGTGTTATTCATATGATCTAGCTCAGTTCTTTAGTTTCATCATTTGTAGCTTAATTAGTTTTGATTAATTCATGACTTGTGTTCGGATTAATTTAGTTAATTTTGCCTATTTCATTGTTTATGATAGTTAAATTGTGTTTAGAATAATTTAGTTGACTATGGCCTAAATTTATTCTAGCCTCTGAGGAGGTGAACCTCAAGTACCACAGCGAAAACTGCACACTTGCGTATTTATATTTTACCTTGAAAATCTCATACAAATTTTTGGAGCCGTTGCTGGAGACAACGACATAGGATTGGGTCACATTTTCTTTTTCTTTGCTACTTTCTTATTAGTTGCACATATTTTGTTTTGCTTGTTTATTTCATTATTAGGATTGACATAGTTCAGTTTATTTCATGAAAAAATCCAAAAAAAAAAAGAAAAGTCAAAAAACAGAAAAAAATTGAAAAAATTTTGGCAATCACTAACAATTGAAAAACTTGATAATTTTTTCTTTTAAAAAGCAAATTACAATTTTCTATTTCCCTCAATTTGAGCATGATGTATTTTTGCGATATTTGAGTCAATGGAATGAATATCGTGCTCAATGTGTTCTTTGATATTTTGAGAAATGAAAAATTTGTCAAGTGATCTTTGAGGGTTTTAATGATGAATATCAGGGTCATGTTAAGATTATGTATCCTAGGGGTTTGGAATGTTTGTTTGCTAAGACTCTGGATGAAATTTGGGATTTCTTTGAGTATTTAGCTTATGATACTTGGGAGTATGACAATGCTAGAGAGTCCTATAGTCACCGTATTTCTGACCCTTATATGACATATGCTACACCTTTCGATGCGAGTCAGTTTGGGGTAAATCTTATGTGCAGTCTCATACTCCATGTGGTCCTATTTCTTATGATTATTGTTATTCCTTTGACCATGATGTTGATTCTTGTCCACTACTTGGTAGATCATATAGATTAAAGACATTAGTTGCCTTTAATGGGGAGCTCTATTTGCATAATTTACTTAAGACTAACCTCAGTTTAGGCTCATCTACACCTGAGTCAGGACTTGAGTGAGGCACCAACTCCTTTAGGACATGATTTTCATGATGATACACATTGTGATAACCTCGAGCAAGCAGGTGATCCCTTATCTCCTTTAGCAGTTACACCCTCCCAAGAGTTTAGCACAGTTAGTGACACCCTTGAGGGTAGTCTGACCGTTCAAGATACGTTTCTTCCTTTAGCTCCCTTAGGAGAGCTCAAGGAAGGAGGTGGATTTGAAACTGATGCTAGTTCTGATGATCAATGTGACATATTTGTTGAGTCAAAGGATACATTCACTGATGAATAATCATTTGATGAGCCCTATATTGGGGACTTGAATGAGGTTACAAGTCATATGGAGCTTATTGATCATATTCATATGGATTCTTCCCTTGACTTAGCTCCCACGCCTCCTATTTCGCCCCTTTCTTCTTCCCTCCCTATTCTTGACCCTTCTTTAGACCCTCTCAAGTTTACTTTTGTAGAGTTTGAGGCTTTTGTGAATGGCAGTTCTTATTTAGATTATCCTCTTGATGATATTGATATAAAGAGACTCGAGAATCACTTTGAGGTGAAGGACTTGACTTTAGGCCATTCTATAAGATTTGAATTTCATATTTCATTTGATTGACTTTGCCAAGGCCCTCTCCCCTCCCCTCTTAGAGATGGTGTGCTTTATTTGGGTCATTCAAACTACTCTTGATAGTTTATACATTCATACAGTCACATTACAATTAGATCATTGACTTACATGTCTGATTTTATATATATACATCTCTCTTTTGATTAGGCTGAGAGCTTTGATAAGCTTAAGAGAGTCTTGAATGGCATTCCTATGAGGATTGTGTCCGATTGTTTGATAAGCTATTACGAGCATTGGTGAGTTTTGATATGAGTCGTAGCTTATGAGCTGAGATGGAGTGGTTGATGCTCCATGGATCTCCTCCACATCATCTGAATGGGGGCAGTAGCTTGGGTCATTCTGTATCCGACTTGGTATGATCATTCTACCTCTTCCCTATTCTTATTTTTTCCTTTACTTTCTTTCTTTTTTTTACATAGTTATGGATATTTAGGATTGTGATTGTGTGGATGATCAATTTTGAGGAAACATTTGGGATTTGTACCACTGAGTTGGCTATGATCATCCTTGTTTATTTTATGTGTTTTGTTATTAGCAGTGTATGTATTTGGCTTGTGATGTGTTAATTTGGTTTTGGTTTTATTTAGTTTTTATTTAGTAGATCCTTCTTGTTGGTTTTGTGTCTTTTTGTTTATTGGTGGGATGTTTTTGCAAATATGTGGTAGTGCTTTCTTTTATGTTTTGTTGGTTTTATATTTTGTTTTTCTTTTGTTTTGTGTCTTATTTTGTTTAAGGTTTCCTTTTGTTTTGTTTTGTTTTCGTAGTTCATAGGTTTTGTTTTGTTTTTATTTTGGTGATTTTGATTTTGTTTTTGTTTTATAGATTGTTTTTGGCTTTTTTTCATTTGTGTTTTGGTGGTGTCCTAATCTGTATATATCTGTGAGTTTGTGTCGATTTTATGATTATATAGCTTACATGATTGTTTTTTGACACCTTAATTCCTACAGTGAGGACATTGTGGACTTTTGGTGTGGGGGTGAGATGCTCGTTTATATATATTTTTAGAAAATTTTGAAAAATTTTAAAAGATTTTTCTTTTTCTTTGGGAACTTGTGTTCTGTCTTAGGTGATTATGATCCCTTGTACTGGGTCATTGAGTTATATGTGAATAAAGTTTGCATGATGAGATGTCAAGTTGAAGATATAAATTCGATTTTTCATAATAATTCCGTCCAATGCATGATTTTATGCCTACTTTGCTCAGTTTACCATCAATTCTTTAGGTCTTTTTGTTAAATTGGCATGTAAACATTTTGTTTGCCAAAGTTTCCTTCTGAGGAAAAAAGGAAAAAACCTACAAATGCGAGTAAAAAACCTAGACACCATTGTTCAAAGCTATTGTCTTTATTTTATATTTTTCATTGGCTTCAATATGTGCTATTTTATTTGATCACGCATAAAATAAGTGCTTTGCATATTTTAATAAAATCCCTTTTTGGTGAAGACCTGAATATTTGTAAGTCAAGTGGGTTTAAGGAGTGTCTATTACTATTCTTGAAAAAGAGAGAAAAAGGAAAATATAGAACAAAGAAGGTAATTAGGAAAGGAAACGGGAATCGTGTCAATGTTAGTAACTTGATTCGTAAGAATTGATTCGCATTTGCAGATTCACCAAGGTGTATATATCATTGCGTATGTTGTATGGAGTGAAAAATGAAAGTCGAGGTGTATCTTGTAACTTAGATATATTTTGATTGTACATTCTAGTGGTATATAACTTGGTAACTTGGTAGCTGGGCTGATACAATTACCAAATTTTTATACATAATTTCCCTAATTACATGTATATATATGTTCATGTTTTGAAAAACCAAAAAGATTTTCCTTTGTACTTGAAAAGATTTTTGTGGGTATTTTACTTGAAAACCCTCACGAGACTTCACTCCTCCGCTTGAAAAATCGAGGGTTTAAAGAGCTTGTTGCATACGCTAAGTACAACCATACGAAAGTGAGCTAGGATTTTATTTTTCTTATTTATTCATCTCTTTTTAGTTAGTTTAGTTTGCTTTACTCAAGGATGAGTAAAATCTTAGTGTGGGGGTATTTATTGCACCGAAAATTATCATAATTTTTCAGTATTTTTACACCTAATTTAGCTCCTAATAATTATGATTTTTAGAATTTTAATTGAGTTTTTATTTTCTCATAGGCCTTACAATAAATCAAGAACAATGTGAAAAAAATTAATGAAAAGCATCATTGGGCTAAATTGATTCAAATCCAACAGAAATTCCTCAGCCCATTCTCTCTTATAACCCAAATGAAAGAAAAAACAAGGGAAAACTAAATAAGTAAAATCCAAAAACCCACCAGACCCAATAGCGCAGCTCAGCCTCTCCTTCACCCCCCTCACGAGTTCCTCACGTGATGCCCCCTTCCTTATTTCCTCTACTCCTCTAGTCCCCTCTCTCTCTCTCTCTTTCTCCCCCCCGAAACTAGTAGCAGTAGCAACATCAGCATCAGCGTCCTCCATACTCCACCAACACCAAACCACCCCCCCGTACGGTCAGTGCAGCATTCATCACAACCATCCATGCCATCCCCAAATCAATGGCTATGAGGAGGAGGGAAAGAGCTTAAACGGTAAAGCTAAAATGTAATTTGGGGTAAGTTGGGGTTTTAGGATTCAATTTTTAGTTTAGTCTTCAATAGATTTAGTGTTTAATTTTGTTTGAATTTCCTCTTCAGTTTGCTCTATTTTTCGATTTAAGATCTAGCTATATTAGCTACAAATTGATGTAATCAACTTCGATCTTGCTAATTTTAGTCTAGTGACGTGATTTTGGGTTCGAAATTTCGCGATTTTTGGTTGAACCAGAGGTTTTAAGTTCGCTAGTTTCGGGTTTGGTTGCACTATTCTGTTCTGATTTCTTTGGGACCTCTATTAATGGAGGTATGTTTGAAGCTTGGTTGAGCAACAAGGTGGGATGCCTGGTTCAAGTGTTCATCTCTTCACCTTGCTCATGTTTTCTGTTTTAGTTTTGTTTCGGGTCCCTTGTTTCGATTCCCAGATTTTTCGATCCCTTTGCAATGGATTAGAGCTGTTCTGGGCGTGCCCATATGGCTAATGTATTGCTTGTAGGTTTAACGTCAATTGTAGATGATTTCGGATTAACGACTCAATATTTTAAGGAGCTGGAGTTGTTGATTTCATGATTTGGATGAGGGTGAACCTCCATTAATGGAGGTCACCATGGCTGTTCTGATTTCTTCCTTCTCAGTTTCTTCTTTATTTTTTTTGGGTTTGAATTTGTTTAATGTTGGTTCAGTCATTCTTCGATTTCTTAGCAACTTGATGATGGTTGTCTGAAGAGGGTTGTAGATAATCAAAGGTGTAAGGAGGAAGGGATGCCCAGCTGTATTCTTTTGGTTCTTAATCTCTTTTGGTGCTTGATTTTTAATTCCATGTTTTAATTTTAGTTTTTTATTTGATTGGTCCTAGAACTTATTCAAGTAGCTAGCTTAATTCTCTCATTTCTTATATTTATTTCTGGCTTGTTTCTTTGCTTGTTTAATGTATGGATTTCTGTCCCCTAATGCTTTAGTTTTAAATTGCTTTTAGTGTTATTCACATGATCTGACTCATTTCTTTAGTTTAGTCATTTGTAGCTTAGTCAGATGTGATTAATTCATGACTTGTATCAGTTGTCCGTGGCCTAAATTCATCCTCGTCCCTAAGGAGACAACCTTCAAAGTACTGTAGTGAAGGTTGTATGCTTGTGGCATTTATATTTTACCTTGAAAATCTCCTACATTAATGGGGTTATGAATAGTGAGCCCCAAGCTCTTTTAGAGTATTAGGTTTTCTTGGTAAAAGCATTGATGAGGCATGATATTTTCTTGAGTGGATTGCTTGAAATTTATTTGAATTTGGGAAGGCTAATTGTGTTTATGGATATTCCTTTCCTGATCCTCGTGCATTCTATACTAGATCATATTATGTCCTTTTTTGGTATGACATGAGTAATTCTTCTAATCATACTATAAATTCCTATCCTTATTATGCATGCTATGCTCAACCTAATTTTGCATCACCCATGGATAGTATCGAGACTGTCATGACTTTATCTGAATCATGCTTTCCTTTAGCTTAGTGCACAGGACTCGAGGTGGGTGATCCTTTTAGGTATGTTGTTAGGTTTGATGTTACTGATGCATTTTGTGAGTCAGAGGATACTTTTGATTAGGTGTATGATCTAGTTGAGGCTCCTTTGGAGGCATTATGTGATGAGTTTGGGCATGAGGAGACCCTCTAGCCTTTGTTTTAATGTTAATGTCTTCCCCAATCCCCATGATTATTCCCATGTTTTCCCTCTTTGTTCACAACCCTCTCCTTACCCCCGAGTATTGTGTTGATGTACCCACTGATAATCCTATGATTTGTGATGGTACTATAGATTTGGGCTATGAGGATAATGTGTTTGATATGCCTGGTGAGAATGTTAAATTATATGTCGCTAGGTTACTTTAGAGGGTATGATCCCTCTCATGACCCATGCTGTGAGTACCTAGAGGACTTGCCAAGGGAAGTCTCTTGAACTACATTCTTTAATCCTTCCTATGATGTTCTAAGGTTTTTGATAAGGTTAAGAGGAAACTTATTATATTTAATGAGATTTTTTTAGTTGCCTATTACCTTTTATTTTTGAATTGTGGCCTCAGGAGTTTGATAAGCTTCTATGTGCCTGGGCGATGTCTGATCTGAATAGCTGAGTGTTAAAGTTATAATAGAGTGGTTGATACTGCATATGTGCCAGTTATTACGACGTTCAGCTTAGGTGTACCCAACACCTACCCTCGTGAGATTATTCTCTTTTGTTTCCCTCTTCCCTTCTTCTCATTTATTTCCTTTGAATAATGCTTTATCTAAACATGTGGGAAGGGTATTTTCATGTTTTCCATTTTGGTTTTAATTTTGCATACTAGTTACAGCATGTAGTTTTAGGTTTCCTTATGTTTGCACTAGCGTGCTGCATGTAGTTGCATTTTAGGTTTGCATATAGGATTGCATATAGGGTGGTGTAGATTGGTTTGAGATACCCTGCAATAATGTTTTGCTAAGCATGATAGTCTTCATGAGCTAGATTGACTTTTATTGTGCAATCCCTTTGGTGCCAACTATTTTTCAAGGTTTTATGAATATTTTTTATTTTTGTCCTTGTCTTAATTGAGAACTATGCCACCCTTATAGTGTTTAGCACTAATATTGGTAGATGAGAGTCATTTCATCAGCTAATTGAGACTTTGGTAGACATTCCGTGAGACTTTGAGCCTTTTTTGCTTAGGCCCTTGTTCTTTCAAGTGTATGACTCTTCTATGTTATATCTCTAGAAATTACCTGGATTCTTGTTCAAAACCAGATTAACATGTACACATTTGATGATATGATAGATGTATTCTTTCTTTGAGCATTTTAGCCATATAGCCAAATAGCCTACCTTTGTGTTATATGTTTATCCCTTTTGCGAGCCCCTCTGAGCTTATATACATCTTCATTGTGAACACTTCATAATTAGCCCTTGGCCATGTACATGTATTCCTAACCTTTAAGCCAAATATATAGCATTACTTCATATATGTGGTGCGTAGTTTTGGGGGTAATTGAGTTTAAGGTGGCTTTAGTATGTGGGTCTGTTAAGGGGTCAATGACATTGAGCATTTGGTTTAGTTACCCTCTTGTTTGGTTTGTATATGTGTATATAAATTAGGATTAGAGTTAACAATTGGTGGTCTTATGCCTTTTAATGGTTTAAATTCTCATTTCATTTTTCAAAAAAAGAAAAACAAAGAGAAAAAGAGAAAACATGTTGGAAAAAAAAGAAAGAAAAAACAAGAAAACAAATGTGAATAAGTTGATTGGAATTGGACAAGTAAATAGCTTGTGTTCCTTCTTTGCCAACTCATTTTATAGTTGACTCATTGATGTTCATTGTATTGTGGGGGTTTGGACCATTGGTGAACTTCATGGTTACTTTGTGCTTTGTTAGTTGCTCCCTAGCTACTTGGCTATTGGCTCCACATTTTCTAAATTTATTTGTCTACCTCTTTCCTTTAAACCTTTAGCCCACATTATGACCCAAGCAAAGTCCTATTGATAGTTATGTGCAAATTACATCTTAGTGGTGGGGAATTTGGGAGTCTTTTGAAGCATATAGTAGATTGCATTTTTTGAACGAGTCTCGAGTGAAGCTATGCTACATTTCATACTGGTGTGTGGGAGTGTTCCACATTTCCCAAAAGTGATGTTCTATCGGTCCGTTTGACTCTGCTCAATTCCATGTAGTAGCATGATGTGCTTTGTGGTTCTTTAGGGTGACTAATTTTGATATCGAGCTTGTGGTCGTATACTTCTTTGAAAATATTCACCTTCTTATGATTTTAAAATGTCTTGTGTACTATTTGGGGTTGCCATTGATTACCATTATTGCTTATGATGTGCTATCCATTGAATAGTTCGAGTGACTTATTGTGCTATGAATGCTATGAATGCTTGATGCATCTCCTTGTTAGTTTAGTTTGAGTTTAGCTTTGCCTAAGGACAAACAAAAGGTTAAGCATGGGAGAGTGATGAATTTCAGAATTACATAGGATTTCATGAGTGTCTGGGTGTCGATTTAGACAATCCTTGTGCATAATTGTGTGATTTTATGCTACTTTTCTATTTTATGCTCGGATTTGGCCTTTTTCATGGTATTTTGCAAAAATTAGGTCAGAGGACCGGAGTGCATCTAAATCAATGAAGAATTATGCAAGGAGGGAAAAGCCGATAAAAAGTGGCCAAAAACTCAGAAGAGACATGGTTTACGAAGATATACAACATGGTTAACCCCAGATAGTATGCACAGTGAACCGGGTTGATCAGATTTTAAAGAATCAATAGGGTAGAGTCACTAGAAGTCACCACGGCCATGCTGTGTTGGAGGCCATAGATTGTGGTGGTCCCCACGATTAGATCCTGGTGAGCCTCCTTCCCTGAGTCGCTTTGTTTTCTTTGCAGGTATTCGACTTCCAGGCGACTTTTACATTTCACTAGAGCATTTTCGCGATATAAGGCCTGTTGTTAGCCTTATTCTTTATTCCATTCCATCCACCTTCACATTCACCATCTAGATTAGGTTTTTGATTTAGATTAGAGAGAGTGAGTTGAAGTGGAGACTTTACAAGGATTCCATGTCGAATTTACAACGAAGGTCCAACTGTGTTCTTTGCTTGAGCAATTCTCTTCCTTTCTATTCTCTTTTCTTATTTTAGGATTTATATTTTGTATTTTGAATTTGTTTTTGTTGTTTTGAACATGGATTTATACAAGTACTAGTTAATTTCTTAATTTGATGGTAATCTCTTTTAGTACTTTTGAATTGTTGGATAATTCTATTAAATCTTAGATGTTTATTGTCTTGTGAGGAAATTGATTACTTTCTTACACGTTTTGGGTATTGGATGAAGAACTGAAAGATGAAATTCGATACTTGAGCCCTGAGATTTGACTTGATTGTATGGAGTCTTGAGAAAGTCACATCAGTTGAGAAACCACTAAATTGATAATCGCATGCTTAATGAACCTAAATGAATCGAGAGCACTTGAGAGATGTAATTGATTAGATTTATGTATTTTACTTCACCTTGTAAAGGGTTGTGATACATCTATTATTGGTTTTAAAACAGTTAATTGAGAAAGAAATACTTGATTGATACACAGATTAAGAGCTCACCTGTTTTGTTTAATTCCTTGATTATTTATCCATTAGATTAGGTAGTAGATTAATATAGTTTCAATCTCAAATTTTGATATGCTATCTTGAGGGAATAAAGCCCGACAGATTGACCTAGTCTGTGTAGAAAACAATCTTGCAGCCCTATTAGTTCTCTACATGCAAAGGGTCCCACACCTCTTAATGATAAGAGAAGGGATTCCTCAATGATGCAAACGAAGAATTCCTCGACAGCACTTCCAACAAGGCGAAGAAAAAATAATCCCATGCACCCCCTCGAAAGTATAAGGGCCTGCCTCTTTCCAAGAGGCAATTGATTCACCAAAACGTAGAGGGAGTCATGAGGGATGAGACGGATTCAATGGCAAGAAATAAGGTTTTGGAACTTATTGTTGTTCCACCTCGACGTACATCCATTGAAATCAAGTGGGTTTTCTAGATAAAGCATCGGGAAGATTGATCGATTAACTAGTTTAAGGTCCGTCTAGCTGAAAGAGGCTTTATCCAAATTAAATGTATAGGCTACGAAGAGACATTTCTCCTATAGTGAGATTTGTCTCTATTCCCCTACTTCTAACCTCTCCATTTGGGCTTAGAGTTGTTTCAAATGAATGTAAAGACTGCTTTCTTCAATGGCAACCTTGAGAAAAATCTGTATGTTCCAATCCATTGATTTTGTATCAAAGGGTCAAGAGGATAAGGTGTGTTATTTTAAAAGGTCCATATATGGTCTTAATCAATCTTTTAGATCTTGGTACTTTAGATTCCATGAAGTCATAACTTCGTTTGGCTTGTCCATAGGTTTAGAGGACCATTGTGTATATGTCAAGAGAACAATCAGGAGGATTATGTTTCTTACCTGTATGTTGATGACGTACGTCTGGCTGGGAACAACTTGGAGATCATCAAAACTACTAAGAAGTGGCTACTTGTATCTTTGAGATAAAGGCCATGTCTGAAGCAAGATATGTCCTAGGCATGGAAATAGTGAAAAACCATTTCAAGAATTACGTTTGTACCAGGAAGTGTACATTAAAAAGGTATTCGAACATTGTCAAATACTTAATTCCAAACTCGTAGACACTCTAGTTGAAAACGGTCTGACCTTAAGTCTTCACCAATGCCCTAAAACAGATGACTAAAAAAAGGAAAAATGAGCAATCTTTTCTACATTATGATGTAGGAAGCTTAATATATGTCATGTACTTTGTTGTTAGTTTGGTAAAAGTTACCAAAGTAACCTAGGACCTGGTCATTGGCAAGCCGTCAAAAAGAGTCATACGCTGCCTTCGTGGTACTACCGAACTAGTCCTTTGCTATAAGGGTAAGTACCTAACTCCTAAGGTTTAGGGGATACTCAGATATCGATTAGTATGTTGACTCAAATGATTCTAGATTGACCTCATGATATGTTTTCACCCTGAGTGCAGAGTTATATCATAGTGCACGAACAAGCAAAATTGCATGATATTGTCGACTATGGAGACAGAGTATGTTGCTTGTTACCATGAAGCAAAGGGCATTGCCATTAAGTATATATACACTAAACAAGATGATTGCCATTCCCTTGACTAATCCTATTCCTTATGATGCGTTCACAGCTCATATGTTGAGTCTAAGAATTCGCAAGGTTCAATGCTTGGGGTGTCTCTTGTTATGTGGTGGACATGTTTCTTTTGTAAAGAGCATTTATGTCATGAAAATTGATGTTTCTTGTCTAAGTGCTGATAATTTACTATCGCATATTAGGCTATTGGAATGTCATGGACTTCCTATTGGCCTAGTCACTTAGGCAATCGCCTTGGTGCTTGAGTAGCAAGCTAGATGAGGCAGAGTCATATTGGCAATAGCGCTTCATCTTAATAGTGGTGTATAAATGATAGAATATAGTTGTCTTAGTAGGTCTAAGATGAAACTCAAGGGAACCAAAAATGAAATATTGGATTTCATATTGAAGCCTTAAAATCCGAATCTTGTGCATCAAGATTAACATTTAATATGTTGATTTAGTGTTCAGGTTAGATTTTTAGGTAAAATCTAGGCTGATAATTCACATGGCATACAGA
Organism: Carnegiea gigantea; assembly: GCA_029747015.1. Taxonomy (NCBI): domain Eukaryota; kingdom Viridiplantae; phylum Streptophyta; class Magnoliopsida; order Caryophyllales; family Cactaceae; genus Carnegiea; species Carnegiea gigantea. The sequence continues at coordinate 89,111 of JAKOGI010000492.1, forward strand.
TTGAGATGCCCACCTGAGTGAGAGTTATGCAATGACACGAATTTCATACTATGTCTGTTTATGAGATGAACTATACAAGGAGTGGCAATTAACTTTCCTAGCTTTTGTCACTATTTGATCCTATGGATGATAACTCTTCAACTGAAAGCTATGATATGAAGTCGAAGGTTGATGATGATGTTACCTTAACGTGTTTCTTAAGAGCCATGATGTATACGATTCAACAAGAGCATGTTAGGAAAGTAGTTAAGCTAAGATGGAATATCATGGGTGTTTAAGGAAAATCTATCCACTTTCATGATATCTGCATGTGCGATTATATTGAGTATATAATCATATGATATATCATTTAGCATAAATGGACAAAATATGCTATCGGTGATGGTTGGATGATTTGGGATATCGTATTACGTCAAAGTGTTACATTAGTTATATGATAACTTAATATAACACTATTGGTTATTTTCTGATTGCACAACCAATTCTTGATATGAAGCTTGAAGAGTTGGAATTCATGGAGAGACATGTGATTTATGGCTTACATGGTCGAGTGGGGGATGTTGGGCGGCCTTAGTAATCTAGGGTTGGATGGCCACTTATGTCACCTAAGTGGTGGCGGTTATAACGACCTAAGCCTATATAAAGGGATTTAGGATCCGATTATGTAGAGGTGACATGTACCCTAAACTAAACACTCCCTATTTCTTCGTCCATCTCAAGGCTGTCTTACCATCAGCCGGGGTTCGGCTTTGGGACGTGACATACAACGGTGACTTTGGTAGCCACCATCCATTCTGGTTTAACAATTCTGTGGGCTATATTCAAGCAATATGGTTCTTCTGCTTGCGGACATAAGGTTAGTCGTTAATTTCCTACAACAAGCTTAAGCATTGACGCACTACACACTTTGATATAGATCTTTGAGTTGTGTTCACTTGCGGTTACAATTTGGGGCATAGGTTATGATGGAGTTCATATGTGTTGTAATATTATGTATTGTTAGTATTCAACTATAGTTCTAAGCTTGTCTTAAGGTAACTTGATTTGTTTTTTTTTTGGGGGGGGGGGATTTGAAATTTAATTCAATAGCTTTGTGACCATCAGCTGAAACAATCCAATCTTCTGTCTATAATCAGTTGCTTTTCATTTGCTTGCTAGGGAATGAAGTGGCTGAAATTTGTAATATTAATCCTCTGAATTAAGACTTCCATTGTCGTCATACACAATGCTTGCTATCCTTCTTAGCTATGCCAGGACTAACACTTTTTCTTCAGCTTAATTTATTTTTCTCTTAAATTTGATTCATTTTTCAACCTACTTGCGCTGTCGGAATATGTAATGCACTATCTGATTATCAGAGGATTGAGTGTTTCATATGGCTAAGATTAAACTGTTGGTAATTTATGACCTTTTTTTAATGTCGATGATTTGTGTAGCACGAAAGTATACGTTAATGGTTTTTGTGACCTTGGTAGCTTTATTTATTGAGGGAGTAGTGACCAATCTCTTCTAAATTAAAATATTGCAAAAGTGCATACTCGAATGATGTTCAAAGTTTACCTCACCAATCTAATATGAACGAAAGTGGTTGAACTAACAAAATTAATTTTTCATCTTCATCTTCCCACAACTTGTTTCCTTAAATTAGCCCTTGATGGTGTGCTGAAGTGTAGGTATCCGATTTCCCCTAGCGCACGACGAATATTAATAGTCAGTAACACAATAGGGAGGCTTGTGGAAGAGCAATGTTGCGTAAAGAAGGGTTATGGGTAAATACATGAGTCTTGCAAGAAAGAAGGGTAAGTAAAATCAATTAATATCGATTTTCAATTTCTCCTAGTCTTACAGGTAATATTAGGCTGAATCTCATACTTTACATGGATTTCAATTGATATCTATTTAATAATAATGAAAAAAAAATCTATCATTGCTGACATCTAATATGTACTGTAATACACAACAATTATAAATACAAATAAAATTTTTAAAAAATAAAATAAAATTATAATAATTAATAAAATTGTAATAATTTACTATTTTCACATCATATTTTTAGTATTCTTAATCAAGATTTTAATATTAGATTTTGCATAAATTCTGGGAAAATACTAACACAAAAATGAACTTATAATGTACACATAGTTGCGTTAAATAGAGAATTGAGTTTATGACTTTCATTTTAATCATGTGACTCATGTATGTGTACAACCTAAAAAATAATCACAATAATTATTAATATTTTTATTATTGCTTTAGAAACTGTTTTTTACTTTTGAATTTTAGTATTAGAAGAGTGCATTAAATCCTTATTATTAATTGTGACCCTTAGGATTAAAGTTTTTTTTTTTTAAAAGAATATAGCCAATAATAATGTGACATTTGTCAATCTATTAACTTATTCATACCATTCACCTTTTTATTATACTAGTGAATTTAATTCTAATTTCATTTATCTAACGAAGTGTTGTTCAAAAATTAATTATACTAGGGTTATACCCTTATAATGTAAGGGTGTAAGTTAAATAATTTTTTAATATATCATTAAGATAATGGATTTTTTATTAAAAAGGAAAATAATAAATTGATATATTATATTATTTTGTTGATGCAAAAGTAAAGTCAGTCTTCTTTAGTTTTTTTCTCTACTAATAATATACTTTTTTATTCTTAATTAATGTCTAACTCACATTTTTTGTTGTATTTGCGCCATTAAATTATATATATTTTATGATTAAGTTTTATTATTAAATAATAGGAAGGTAAGTGAGAAGTTACCTTATTAAATAGAATTTACATTGTATTAAATTTACATCCATCCTATATGACCTTTTTTTTTTATTTTGAATCTCATATAGCATCTTATGTTGCATTAAAGTATCTCACATAACTATCCTCTCCTATGTGTCATCTTACATGGCACGTTTATGTGTCGCTCATAGATGAGTTCAATCCAACTTTTAATATATGATATGATATGATGATATGATTTGGTTGGATCTAAACAATAAAGTAATATAAATCAGTTTGTAATTATATTTCTATTATCATATTTGATTGTAAAATAGTGTTGCAAATGGCAACTACATTGTAATTGTAATTACCATAAACTATGTGATCATGATTACATTACAAGATTAATTGCATTATATTACATTCAATCAAACGTTATGATAGACTCTTAGGTAGAAGGATTCATTTTTGTAGGTATTTTATTAATTTCTTGTAGAAGTTCTACATAAGACCACTTTTCATTAGTATTTCTCGTAAGTGCTCAACTAACTCTACCAGACTGTGGATGTCGCTAGCTGCACCAGTAAATTATACAACTCTAGGCATTGCACGCATCTCTGAGGGGCGTACACAATTAAAACCGCCACGAACTAAAAGCACCCGTAATGCAAGGCTTGTGAGTCAAGAATTTAGCTTATGGTTCAAATAATACTATTCATCAGTGATCCGCTTCGCTCGTCCCATGGTTCAGCTCGCGGTCGTGATCCGCCCTTCACATATTTTCTCTTTCTCTTTTTTTTTGGGCCAACTAAGCCCTTAAAAGTCTAAAATCCAATAATATGTTAGTAATGGCGTCTATAAAATATTATTTTATTTGGTGATCAAGTTAGTAATATATAAGATGTAAAGAAGGGAGAAAAAATTGACTTATGGGATGATATAACGGGTGTGACCTCCACTTATAATTCAAAATCAAGGGCCACCAATTCCAATTGATTAATGATTTAGACTTAAAATATTGAATCATTATTTTTTATTTGAAATTTTGGGTTAGTCGATCAAATCCTTGGACCTATCTAGGTTATTATGGTTGGCTCGCACTTCCAATCTCCAGTCCCCACCATCCAATTGGACTATCTTGTCAGGTAAAGGTGCGAAAAAAAAGGAATCATTAAATGAATTGAACGCCGACAAACTAAACTGATTTTTCAATTTATTGAACTGTTTTAAAATGTCAATTGACCGAGCTGAAAGCTTCTGATTTATCGACTTAGTTCCAGTTCAAGATTTTATAATCGTTGATTAACTAAATCAGACCGATTTAAAATTTTAATTTTTAAGACTTTTTAAAAATAAAAAAGGGAAAAATGCAAGTTGATTCTTAATGGTCAATATTAACTTTAGTGAACATTCGGATCTTAATATAATTGCTTACAAAGCCTGAGAAGAATTACAAGAAGCATAAAAAAAGTGTTGGAAACAAACAACAGACTAGCGAATAGAGATTTACATTTTAGGCTATCTCCCAGCCAATAGGTGGCTGCTGTAGTTGATTTCTGTGTTTGAAACTAGTGACTTGTATGAGTTTATTAGCTTGTGAATTGTAGTTTCTAGGATGTAGTTAGTAGCTGTGTTTTTGAGCTGTATAGTGACTGTATTATCTTTCTTTAATATTATAATGGTCATGTCCAACTAAGTCATCGGAAAAAAATTGCTTACAAAACCAAGTTATCAACATAATCACAGCACGAATTATAAAGCATTATATTTATTGTTAACTTATAACTAAAAGATTATTAGGATTTTATTTTTATCCATTCCGGTTGACGAATAAACCAACTGAAAAAGTCGGCTAATGATATTTAGTTATCCAGTTTATTCGGCTCCGATTTGCATTTTTTGAAGCAAAAATACAGTTTGTCCAACCTATGCCTCCCAAACCAAACCATATATAGTCAACCGGACCAATTCATGCTCATCCTTAGCTGTAGGGTCTTCTGAAATGAGATAACACGTAGAGGGGGGAATATAATTAAAAAGCTACCGTATAATTATAATTATTATTCACAATTATTATTCACCGTGATGATAGGAATTGTTCAACTATTTGTGTCTTTGGACGTGTGACGGCTAAAGGGTCTACCGCCGAAGACAAATGTAAGGATTCTTTCTACACCTTGTGTTGATGAAAAGTAACAGTTAGCAGCTTTGAATCTAGTTCTTGCTTTTTGGCCGTAATCGAAGTACTTTAGTCTTCTCACTGTGTTTTGGTTCTATGTCTGTTATGATGTATGTCGAATTTTAACATTTGACTAATTACTAATTATTAATCGAAAAACTAAAAAGTAATAGTTGGTGTCAAACAACATATGATTGGGATGCTTAAAGTTGAATTTCGCTGATGTGATATTTTTATTGTGACACTTAAACTTATAACTATATTGCATATATTTTGTATTTTGTATTTTGTATAAATATGTGTCAAATTTTATTGTGTATATCAATCATTTATAATGAATACATATAATTAAAATACTAAGTTACTAACAAAAAAAAGGGAAAATTTACAAATGGGTCATACTTCAAATGGCATGCAACAAACTCATTTTTTTTTTTAATACAACAAATGGGTGTTGATTTTGGAGGGAAAAGCAAATGGGAGAAAAAGTCATGTGAAGCAAAATGACCACAATACCCTTAATGAAAAGATTTCATTTTCTTCTTTTTACCTGATTTACTCACTTTCTCTCTCCACCCAAACTTGAAAGTATCAGCAGGCATCAAACGCAAGGCAAAAAAACAAGGGTTTGCACTGAGTTCATTGATATGCTCTCTCTCTCTCTCTCTCTCTCTCTCTCTCTCTCAATCTCTCTCCAAAGTTGAATACACTCATGAATTTTGTAGTAGTGAGCAATTGTACATCAAAATTGAGGAAAGTTTAGCCCCAAATTGTTCAAGGCAGCTTGGTTGTGGAAGAAAAGGGTAAAGCAAGGTGCGTACCTGTAGGTAAGGCAAGGTGCGTACCTGTAAGTGAGTGAAAGTGCAGAGGGAGGCTAGAAGTGAGCTTACAGTATTTGGTGATGGTGGAAACCTAATATTTGAGGTCAGCCGTGAAGTCGGATGTGGAAGGGTTTGGGTGTCTGACGTTGGTAGACGCCTTCAAGCGGAGAGGTAAACATAAAGTATGTTAAATATTATTTGAAATTTACGATTTTGGTATGTGGAATGAGATTTTGGTGAATGATTTAGGGTGTAGGAAGGGTAGATGTCTGGGGTAACAGGTGTGCCGTGTTGTTAGTCACCGTTTACCAAGGTATCATTAATGTTGTTGACTGAAAACCCAATTGCATGGGTGGCCATGTTGGAGGGTGGGATAGGGTGTTATTGTGATAAAAGGAAGATGATGTAGTTGACACTGGCATTGAACGAGAAGGGCGCACTGTTGAACCAGGGAAAATATGGTGTTGACCATGGTAAACGCAGTGTACTGAATAGGTAGACAAAGAGGAGTGGTGTTGGGGACTTCTATTATGTACTTGTGTGTTGTGGAGGATATAGTATTAGTGGTGCTGACCAGAAATTGTCAATTGTTTGATGTGCACGATAATTGAGAAAGTTGTTGACCGATATAGTGGTGCTATAGTACGGTAGTTGGTGTTACGACATTTGGTAAAAATGAATGGGGACGGTGTTGCTATCGGAGGCAGTGGCGGTGGGAGAGAGGTGGTTGTGTATGTGTTATAGGGGGCGAGTTAGACGATGGTGGAGTTGGAAAAGTAACATATGGGCGGGTTGGACGAAGTGTATCGTGCTCAAAGAGGGTTGGAGGAAATGCGAAGAATGGTGAGTGAGATTACTAGCAATGTTTTGACTGTGCATAAATTATGGTACAGTTTAAAGTACGAGTGATAGATGGTAATGGAATTAGAGGGGGATGGTGATGTGAGGATGTTTTTGAAGGGGAATGATGAGCACAGATATTTGTATGTGGGCGACAATAATGGGCTGAACTAATTGTTAGTGAGCGTCAAATTGTTGAATTGGACGTGTAAGAGCACAAGCTGCCTTCAACGATAGTGATGAACCCATTGTGCGACCAGTAAGTACGGTAGTAGTAACTATCAAATTGTTAGTGAGTGTCAAATTTTATGCTGTCCTTGATTTTGTCACTGCTATGTGCTGTCCTCGATTTTGCCACTCACTAACAATTTGACAGTTACAATGGTATTGTAGTGGGCATAACTGCGGTGTATTTATCATGATCTTCATGGACATTCTAGAAACTTACTGGCCGCGCAATATACTTCAAGTAGAGCGATATCCGGACGTTGTGAGACAAGTGTTTGGCGGACATCCTGAGGAGAAGAATACGGAACTTCCCCATGACCCTCCCATGTTACATCCCCCACCTGCATTCTGTGTCTACGGTAATTGGATGTGCATCCTAGTTGCATATTATTCAGATCATTTATTGTAGGGAGTGTCCCTGATTGGAGTACTTGTGCTCCTTTCACTGACTGTTCAAGTGTTTACCAAGACATGTGTATTTGTTTACCATGGTGGACAACTTGTGTGCTTGTGGTAGTTCTTTGGTACATCTATGTCGATGTTGTCAACTATGTTAACAACTGCATACAAGGTTATTTAGTTCAAGCTGTAGTGTATGAAAGTGTATGTATGGATATCCCCGTCCAAAAAGTGGTGGTGCGCGTTTCCCGTGTACTCTGCCAATCGGGCCATTTGCAGTTGTTAACCATGGTTGACAACTTATGTGCTTGTGGTAGTAATTGGTACAATAGTATCCATATTGCAAATGTGTTAAACGAATACACGCAAGGTTATGTACGGTGGTACACAAATGGATACCAAGTTTAAAAATATATATATTGCGTTACTGCACTATACAAGGGAATATACACACACGTACTATAGACAATCGTTTCCCTTCGACACCACATACCAAAATGACCGTACACATAACATGGGGTGAGGTTTATTATGTAGGTACCTATTTCGTTCATAAGGTGGACATAGACAACGTTATTTTTCTCACTGTCTACATTCAAATCCCACTGCACCCCCACGATGCTGTTGTCTTTTGCTAACATTATTCACTTGGGCACCGTTACTGTCAACTCTAACTATTTATTTGTGTTGTAACATCTTTCTGCCTACCGTTGACGCCCCCTAGTTGATACACAAATATATGTACTGCATCATGACTAAACGTTTAACCATGTAACTGTGGTGGACACATTAGGTTAATGTGGTCGTCACCCCACAGCATAGCCGATGTGAACAGCAGCGTTTACCAATGCACCCAAGGGTATGGAATGTGGTGTACAACTGGGAATAAAGTTCATACTTTATACATAACGGCATGTTTGCAATGTACAAACGAGCATATGCACACATAGTTTGCACAACAGTACCCGACGGACACTATAAACTAAAATGACGGTGTACCACTTCCACACCATGGTTTACCATGGTGAACATAGGCCTCATCCTGGGTAAACATGGCAGAGTGCCTGACAGCATCTAACAATGCAAAAGCATACTTAATCATTTACACACTAATAGGGGTAGGGGTGTGCTCACAGTCGAGAAGGCAGTATGAGCAGAATGCCAAACTTGCACAACTTCAATTTGTCAGTTTTCTATGGGTATACCATTTGCACACTATGGTTTACCACGGTAAACATAGGTCTCATCTTGGGTAAACATGGTAGAGTACTTCACAGCACCCAACAATGCAAAAACGTACTTAATCATTTACACACAAATAGGGGTGGGGGTGTGCTCATAGCTGAGAAGGCAGTATGAGTAGAATACCAAAACTTCAGAGCTTCAATCTATCAGTTTCCCATGGGTGTATCACTTGCACACCATGGTTTACCACAGTGAAAATAGGCCTCATGTTGGATAAAAATGGTAGAGTACCTGACAGCACCCAATAATGTAAAAACGTACTTAATCATTAACACACAAATAGGAGTAAACATGCCAACCCCTTATGCACATGCACCAATGAGCTTCAACATTAACATACAAACAGGGGTGGGGTATGCTGACAGTTGATAAGGCAGTATGAACAGAATGTCAAAGTTCAACAGTTGTAATATGTCAGTTTTCCAGTGGTATACTACTTGCAGACCATGGTTTAGCACGGTCAACATCGGCCCCTTGTTGGGTTAATGTAGCAGGTTACCTGACACAACATAACAATGTACAATCTAACTTCATCATTAACATACAAACAGGGGTAAACATGCCAGCCCCCTACGCACATGGACCAATGTACTCGCACATTACAAGCAAAACAGGGATGGGGTGTGGCGATAGCTAAGAATCTAATATGATCAGGATGTCAAAGTGGCAGGACTATAGTGTGACAGTTACCCATGGGTTTACCGGTTACAGACCATAGTTTACCACGGTAGACATTAGCCTCCTACCGGATAAACATTTTAGGTTGCCTGACAGTAGGGAACATCCAAAACTATACTTGGTGATTGACACACAAACAGGGCTGGGGTGTGCTCACAGCTGACAATCCAATATGAGTACAATGCAAAAGTATATGTGAATTGGGGACATCTGTAGATTGCAACCTAATGTGGTTCAACAACCTGGAATGTAGGAACCATCCAACAAATCTTCAACCTCCATAATATCGCCTTCATAGTTCGCATCAAAGTCCGCACAGGGATTGCCGGTTATCTCCCTCACCTCTCTTCGCACCTCCTCCAACCCCATATCCTCTTTCAGCACCAAACACTTCATCCAACCCCCTACATACGTTACTTTTTCACCTCCACCATTTGTCCAACTCACCCCCCATAACACATAAACAACTATCTCTCTGCCACCACCACTACCTCCCACAGCAACACCATCTCCATCCATTTCTACCAAACATTGCACCACCGACTACCATACCACTATATGGGTCAGCTACCTTCCCAATTATCCTGCACATCAAACAATAATAGTTGCTGGTTAGCGTAACAAATTACGCACCATCCGCTATAAACACCTACATAATACGCATCTCCAACACCACTGCTATCTGTCTCCCTATTCATTATACTACATTTATCATGGTTAACACCACATTTTCCCCTGGTTCTACAGTGCCCTCTTCTCATTCACTGTAAGTGTCAACATACATCATCTTCCCTCCATGACAAGCACACCCTATCCCACCCTCCAACATGTCCACCCATACAATTGGGTTTTCACGCAACAACATTAATGTTACCCTAGTAAACGGTGACTAAAAACATGGTACACATGTTAGCCCACACATTTACCTTTCATACACCCTAATTCATTTACCAAAATATCATTCCACATGCCAAAATCGTCAACAAAATTAAATATTTAACATACCTTATGTTTACCATGCCACTTGAAGGTGTTTACCAACATCACGCGACCAAGCTCTTCTACCTCACACTTCACGGCTCACCTCCAATGTCAACTTTCCATCATCACCAAGCACTGCAAGCTCACTTCGGCTTCCCTCTGAACTTTCTCTCACCTGCAGGTTCGTACCTTGCCTCAACCCCCTTCTTCTCCTACAACTAAGCTGCCTTAAACGATTGGGGCCAGCTTTCTCTCAATTTTCATGCACAATTGCTCACTACTCCAGGATTCGGGAGTACATTCAACTTTGGATAGAGATTGAGAGAGAGAGCGCACATGTGAACTTTACACAAATCCCTCGTTCTTTCTCTTTCCTTTGCCCCCTATGTTGTTTTTAGGTTTTGGAGGAGAGAGAAAGTCAGTGAGCCACAAGCAAGAACCCCGCACATTTTCATTAAGGGCATGTTGGTCATTTCACCTTATTTTACTTTCTCCCTCATTTGGTTTTTCCTCCAAAAGCAATACCCATTTGTTGCAAAAAAAATGGATTTGTTGAAGGCATGTTGAAGCATGACCTAACTGTAAATTTCCCCAAAAAAATTGATCATGCTTCTCATAAACATGACATGAATCACGATATAAGCCAAGAGGCCGCGCTGGAACAATCTAGACAAGACTCAACCAAACTGCATTATCAAAACCTAAAGTACCACATCTAACTTAATAGATAACAACAAGAACTCAATAATCCAAAACTACCTACCAACTAAGTATGAACGCTTCAAAAATCAACACCTATATGGACAACATCTGGCCTCGATGAAGTCAACAAGGGACAAAAACTACGGCTCAATTTCACTAGACTCTCAGAGTCTAGATAAGAGACCTATAAAAGTCAAAGGAGCTTTGGGAATTAATAGTAACCAGAAAAACAATTCACGTGCCTAGGCCTAAACTTACCAAGGCGACCCATATTTCTGTGTCCTCATCTTCTTCACTATGAAATTAGGCATTTGATTGCAACAATGGGAATTACCCTACCTAAAAAGCAACGCTTCCATCCCAACAATGGAGTTTTCAACCTTGAGAATAACGCTAACTATAGCGAGTGCCTTCAACAACGTTGGTGGTGGACGCCACAATAGGGTAGGTGTGAAAATAAGTGAATGAATAGCTCACCCAACCTGGGAGCCTTTGACATATATTTATATTAACTGTACAAGAAGTAAAATTACAATTATATCCCTATACTCTATTCCCCCCTAAATCTGATCGGGGGAACACATGGACAGATTGGACTTTAAGAAAAGAAACTGTTTAGAGGACAATCCTTTGGTGAAAATGTCAGCAATTTGTAAGCTAGCAGGAATATAACATACTACAAGATCACCAGTAGCAACCCACTCATGAACAAAATGATAGCCCACTGCTATACACTTGTTGCGATCATGGTGGATGGGATTAGCAGACATATACGAGGCACTGATGCTATCATAATATAAGCGAACAGGAACAGGGAGAACAATGCCAAGATTATAGAGAAGCTTCCAAATCCAGATGATCTCAGCAACTGTATGACCGAGAGCACGATATTCAGCTTCGGTAGAGGACTTAGAAACGGTGGGTTGCTTCTTTGAATGCTAGGCAATCAGGTTGGGGCCAAGATAAACAGTATAGCCTGTGGTAGAACGACAGGAATCCTTGTAACCAGCCCAATCAGCATCAGAATAAGCAATGACAATGGAAGAAGAGGTAGACAGCCTCAGGAACAATCCATGTGTTTGTGTACCCTGCAAGTACCTGAAAATACGCTTGACAGCGAGGAGGTGAGTAGTGCAGGGAGCATGTATAAACTAGGAAACTACATGGACCACATAACCAATATTAAGACACGTTATAGTCAAATACTATAATGCATCTACCATGCTACAGTACTCAGTGGCATCTGCAAGCAGTTCACTGTCAGTCAGGGAAAAGGTAGTGCGGGCAACAGAAGGAGTGGTAACAAGTTTGGTAGTGTGGAGATGGAATTTGTGGAGAAGATCAGCAACATATTTTTGTTGTGAAAAAAAAAAATTCCAGCGGATGTACGAGCAACCTGAATACTAAGAAAATAATGAAGATCACCAAGATCCTTCATTGCAAACTGGTTAGACAAAATGGAGAGAAAGGAATGAAGAAGGGTAGTAGAACTGCCAGTCAAAATTATGTCATCCTCATAGAGAAGAAGAACCAGAATATGGGAACCAGTACAAAGAACAAACATAGAGGGATCAGCAGTGCTACACACAAATCCATGAGATAGGAGAAAACTACTAAAATGGTAGAACCAAGCCCATGGAGCTTGTTTCAAACCGTATAGAGCTTTCTTAAGCTTGCAAACATAATGGAGATAATTGGGATGAATAAAGCCATGAGGCTATTCCATATAGACTTCCTCAGTCAGATACCCATGCAGGAATGTATTTTTAACATCTAACTGACAGATAGTCCATTGAGATGAAACAGCTAAGGAAAGTATGAGGCGAATAGTAGCAGGTTTGACAACAGGACAGAATGTCTCATGGTAGTCAAGTTTCGCTTGCTGGTGAAACCCTTGGGCTACCAGACGTGCTTTGTGCCTTTCCACAGTACCATCAGAATGGTATTTAACTCCATAAACTCATTTACTCCCAACAAGATTTTGTTTAGGATGGGGTGGAACCAAATCTAATGTACAGTTAGCCATTAATGCATTATACTCCTCAGCCATCGCATCATGCCAATGGGGAAATTTGGAGGCTTAGGTAAATGAAGTAGGCTCAGGCTCAGCCAAGGGAACAGATAAGGAAAGAAGGCGCTTTGATTTAAAAATATCCGACTTCAACTGAGTTTGCATCCTATGGGTATTGGAGGAGAAAATAGGGAAAGTGGTAGCAGGTATGATAGTAGAGCTCAAGGCCAGACCACTAGAGGGAGGCCCAGAAGAAGAGGGGCTATCTTATGGGGAAACCGGGTTAGGAGGCATAGGAGAAGTATGGGCTGGACCAAGGGTGGCTATGGAGGGACGGGAGTGGATGAGATTGAGGAAGCATCTGGCAGGGAATCAGGCAAATCCAAGATGAGATAAGGCCGTGGTGTGGTGCTAACAGGGGAAGACTCAAGTGTGACACTAGGTGGGGAAGACACAGGGGGTAGGGAGAGCAAGGGAGCAGGGGGAGAGGCTTGGGCCACAACAGGAGAGGTTGGGCAACGGGGATGCAACAACATCTGTTGTAGAGTGTAAGACTCAAGACCTCATGCAGGACAAGCGGGGACGAGTTGCTAGAAGCAGGAGCTTGAGAAGTGAGAGATAGAAAAGGAAATTCATTTTCATGAAAGACGGCATATCGACTGATGTAAATACATTTGGTGATAGGATCAAAGCATCGATATCCCTTGTAGTGAGGCGCATAGCCTAAGAACACACAAGCAACAGACCGAGGGGATAATTTATTAGTAGAAGTAGCAATCAAATGAGGAAAACAAACACACCAAAGGGTCCAAGAAACTTATAATCAGGTACTTTTACAAATAAAGTTTCATAGGGTGATTTTTCACGGAGAAGAGGAGTGGGGAACCTATTAATGGTGAAGACTACAGCATACAGTGCATCTAACCAAAAAGAGGCAGGAAGAGAGGCATCAATGAGAAAGGAACGAGTCATTTCTAAAAGATGTCTATACTTCCGTTCAGCCACTCAATTTTGTTGCTGTGTATTAGGGCAAGACTTACAAAAATAGATGCCATGGCTAAGAAAAAGTTGATGCATGGATTTTTGATCAAATTCCTTTCCACCATCACTTTGGAACATTTTGATTTTGCAATTAAAAATATTTTCAACCAAACGTTTGAACGTAACAAAAAGATGGTAGACTTTCAACTTTTGCTTCATAGGATAAATCCAGGTAAAATGAGAAAAGTCATCAATAAAAGAAACATAATACTTATATCCCTGATGAGATAAAACAGGTGACTGCCAAACATCAGAATGTATCAACTCAAGAGGAAAATGAGTGTAATGGTCAACCAAGGTAAAAGGAAGTCTACATGACTTAGCTAAGCAACAAGTCGTACAATTATCATGAAAATGAATTTCCTTTTCTATCTCGCACCTCTCGAGCTCCTGCTTCTAGCAACTCGTCCCCGTTTGTCCTACATGAGGTCTTGAGTCTTACACCCATGACAGATGTAGCTGCATCCCCATTACCCAACCTCTCCCCTGTTATGGCCACCGCCCTTGTTATTCCAATGACAGCAACCACCATTATTTTTCCCTTTATTGTTGTTATGTTGGGAATTTTGATTGCGAGAATCGCCCCCTTAGTTATTACTACCAGAACTCATAGAACTGACCAGTGCTTGATGAACGGTAGTTTTACGGTTGGACTGAAACTTTAACTGTTGCTCATAAAATATCAACTTAGAGCATAAATCATCAAATGTGTGACTACTCGGCATCATAGAGTAAGTGGTGGCAAAGTGGTGATAGTCAAGTGGTAAACCAAACGCAGTATACTGAATTAACTCAAGATCAGAGATAAGACTCTGAATAGTAGCAAGTGAATCAGCCAAAATTTTAATGTGCCGTAAATAACCATCCATCGACTGGTTAGGACTCTTAGGCACATTAGTGAGCATGCATTTAACATCTAACGCTCTTGCCAGACTAGCAGTGTTAAAACGATGACCAAGATGGCACCAGATTGGTAAAGCATGAGTTATGTTGCGTACCTCACATAACATGTTCTTAGAGATAGTTGCAAAAATCCACGCCCGAATAAGCTGGTCAATGCGAAGCCAATATGAATACACGGGATTAGGTTGAGTAAAACCAGGAGCTACCAAAATCGTAGGGGGATGTTGCGAGATTGAACCATCCAGTATCCCTTACAACTGATGCATAATAACGAAGGAGGTAAACTGGGTCTCCTAGGACAAATAATCATCAATGCATGCAAGAACTGTAGTAACATAGGTGGTAATATTCGTAGTCCAAAGGGAAGGGGGGAGTGGCAGAAGGCCACTACTGTGGCTAGGCAGCAAATCACCACCATGGCTGGTCAAGGCACTGGTGGGTGACCAAGAGCAATTCGGGACTCCACCGGGAGGCGAGTAAGCCGAGGAGGAGAAAAGAAGATGAGGCAGCGCAACACCACTGTGGCTGGGCAGGACGTCGAAGGAGGGCCAGAAGACATTAGGGCCACCACCGTGATAGGGGCAGGCCAAGGAAAAGGAGGGCGGGTGTGGCGGGTCGAGGGACCCGAGTAGAGCGCACCACACCCTTGGAGACCCACGGCGAAGAGGCAGAGCCACCAGGGAACGAAGGTTGTGCCTAGGCCAGGTCAGGCCGAGGGAGGCGAGAACTACTAGGGTAGACGACGAGGGTGGCGACTGCGGTGGCGGAAAATTGAAGGCAGAAGAGGGAGAATCCTCACTGTGCACTGGTACGACTGAGGGAGTAAAAGAGAGGGGGACAAGCACAGTGGTGGTAGGGGCTGACTGCGGCGGTGGGGCAGTGGTGACCAGCGTGGGTGCAGTGATGGGGGTAGCTAAGGTAGGAAAGACGTCCATGGAGCTGCGGGTAAGGTAGGGTTTAGCTAGGGTTGAAGACTTGTGGAGGAAGAAAGAGAAAGATTTTGTTTTTAGGTTTAGAACCGCACCCGCTCTAATACCATGTGAGAATAAGTGAATGAACAGCTCAGCCAACCTGGAAGCCTTTGACATATATTTATATTAACTGTAAAGAAGTAAAATTACAATTATGTCCCTGTACTCTATTAGTAGGTATAGGTGGGGAGGTAGGTGAGATCTTCAAATTGTAGCTGATTGCGAGATAAATCAGCAAAAATCATAAAATTTGATTTCAATTTTATATTATTAAGTAGCCAAAATCAAGAATGTAAAATTCAAATCAAGGAAAGTTGCACCAAATAAGACCATCTCAGCCACCCCACTGCTGCCATCCTAATTCAGCCAAAATCTAGGTTTGATTTTACAGAAAGATCAAGGTATCCACCGGTGCTACCCTATTTTAGCTCGCAAGCAATTGTCATCTCTTAATAATTGATACTAATAAGTTGAAATTTGAAGTACTAGCAGGATTTTGTGTAGTTCGAATTATCGAGCATATCAGTCATACTAACCAATTCTCATGGTAAGGCCTGCTCTCAATTTTTGCTTATATTGACCTGATTTGATTCCAAATTTTGATTCTTTTATGATTAGAACTCCTAAACTTTCTATTGCCTTTATATGCAAATGCTTTGATGTCTGGTGTCCCTATCATCTCTAGATATCCCATTCAAACAAGTTAGAATGTTTCTTCTCAAATAATCCACAAGGTCAAAGTTCTCTTCCCTGATAAGATTTTTATCATCTCTTCTTATTGTCAGAGTCAACCCCTCTGGCATTCCAGTTTGTTATCTTCATGATGTGATCACAATTTGGTGGAACTTTTAAAGCTTTGTTCCCGTTTCTTGCTCTTCTTCAATGCCTTTATTATCCTTGATATCGCTACTCTCTCATTCTCTATGACATTTAGTCATAGGAGCTTCCCTATTTGTAAGGATTCTTTGACTCGTTGGACTAAGCTTTCTAATGTTTGACCTGCTAACTGGTGCATGGTTTTTTTTCCCTTAGTCTAATTTGTTCATCTGGGGGCTTTTTTTTGTTAGCTTTCTTAGGTTTAGGATGTGATTGAGAAAGTGTTTGAACTTGGATGTTCAAGCCCAAACCTTGGTGGTGCATATCCCTTAGTTTGTGGTACTCAAAGTTCCCCTTCTTCCAATTGAAATTCTTTAGTCTCCGAGGCCTTGGGAGCGGCTTTTTGTTCCAAGTCATTATTGTGAATATTTTTATCTTTCTCAAAGCGTGGAAGGGGCCACTCTTCACTTTCTGGCTGCTCGTGTGGTGAGGCATTTCATAATGTGTTTAAATGGTGTGATAATTTAAGTAATTCTTCTAAATAGCCATTTTGGCGAAAACACAAAGTCCTAATTCTTGATGTTGAAAAAAGCTATCTTCTTTATTGTCATCTAGTTGTTTATATCCTTCTTCAAAATTTGAATTAATTCTAATAATTGGAGTCTCTTTGACTACTTCTCTATTGAGCTCCTCATCAACATGGTTCTCCAATCTCAAATGACTTTGAGCCATGTCAGTCCTTGAGGCCCCATCATCATCCACATCCTCAAAACCTAAGACATCACCATTTGAATGCTTATCCTCCATGTTTAAGGGATGTGATGTTGGATAATTTTGATGAACTATTTAGAACACTGGTGTAACCTCTTTGATCATAATTGTATAGTCTTTATTTCCCAAAGTGAAAAGGATTTGTTGCTGAATCGTTTGGAAGATGTCAGTTGTAATGAAGAATCTTATGACTTTAAAATACTCAATACAAGCTATGAATTTTCCGAAGCAAATGAATCTCTCCCAAATCTCAGCTATAGGAACACCATATATACCTAACCACACGTTCCTAGTATCATAGAAGTTATCTCTGGTCCATTTCTTGATGTCATAGAACTAAGTCGCCAATTCTTCATGATTCATCAGTGACTCCTCCATCAGTTCCATTGTAGGGAATGTTAATATGAACTTCAAGCTACTCAAAACATAAATCTGGGGCATTGACCAAAGCCATCAATTATAGCTAAGGCTAAAGTTGCAAGGTCTTTTGGTTCATCCATTGTGTGTACAAGACTTCTATTTAGCCATTCTTCGAATCTACATTGATTTGTCCCTCTAAACTCTTCTTGTAAGGCTGGCTTTCTTGACTGAATCAGATTGTGGCAACCTTGTTGTCATTCTCTTGATTGTCATACTTTCTCCTCTATTCTTTTTTGTTATTGGGTGCTCTAGTGTCTCTTCTTCCCTGAAAACCAAATGGTTGCCTCTATTGATTACTTCTTTTAGTTCTAGCCATGCATACGTATGATCTCTTCGCTCTAACACTAGCACTGTTAAGCATGAGAATGCTATTGACAACATCTTTTTTCTCCAAAATCGAACAAAGTCATATCTAGGTATTTTTTTCCAACATGACCTTCTTGTGGGTACGTAATTATCATTGACTTTTTGTGCTCACTTAAGAATCCCTCGTAGTCCATATTGATTGAGATCCAATGGTCGATTGCACATGAACACTGAGAATTCCTAGTGTTTCTCTCTCTCCCCTTCATTTGGCTCTTTATTAGCTTTTGAATCTCCGTAACATACGTACACTAATTTCAATTTAGGAACAATCTGAATAATAGTTAAGATTCAAATCTTGTGTTGATTAGGTCATAGGCATTCCCCTTTCCTTGTCTAATATAATATAGCATACAAACATTAAGTAAATAGGTTACTGGTTGTCATTTGTCACCATATAATTGGTTAATTAAAAAACAATACATGTATTGAAGTTAATTAATTTGAGTTGTGAAGGTACATAGTATATTATAAAATGCATGTACATGGCAATTTGTAGCAGCTATGAATGATTTGTTAGAAATGAAAAGCTATATTAAGTGTATGAGTGCATGCACAATTTTTTTGTAATCGTAATTATTCCACACAGAGGAAGGAAATGTGGCTATCATGCATGTTGCTCTAAGGATGCAAGCATAAGGTTATTTGTGTACAATTATATGTTAAAAGCATTGTTCTAGTTATCCATTTCCACTATAGTATACATTTACCTCATATATGATTTTCTTTTCTTTTGTTTTTTTGGTTAAGATAACACCACAAATTGACACAATTGTGAATGCGGAATATAAGCAAAATCTACAATAGTCTAAATAAATGCATCCAAAACATCAGTCAAATGTGAGTGAAGATTGAAGAAAAATTGATGCACATCCTATACTTAGTTATCATGAGGATGTGTCGATGTTGAAGTCATTGACTTCTCCCTCCCTTTTCTAATGTATAATAAGAATCGATTTAGCATTGTTTTTGCTAGCCACTTATGTTTTACATGACATTTGTTAAGCGCGATTTGAGAAAAAGTTGGTTGCATATATAGGTTGCTTTTTGGGTGACAAATATCACATCAGATTTGGATATTTTCTTTTGTCTCCATTTTGCTTGCTTTTCTATGTGTATATGATTCATGGAAATAACCAAATTTAATAAATTAAAGTTTAATTAAAGAAGTCTACGAGAAGTTTAGTCTTATTAACATGACGATTTGATATTATGAATACATATTTGTATGGCTCTGATTTGTTTACAATATTTGATGAAACATGAACTATTTGATTAGTCCAATCATAAAATATTGCGGTTTTTTTTTTGTCGTTTACATAACTCTATATCATTATCTAGTTATAGAAATAATTTTAAAAATCATATCGATATATTTAAGCATTATGTATATTATCTAATGCAATAGTTAATGTAAGGTATAAAAATGATGAATTTGCTTCCAATTCTACTGGTAATGCCTAGTACCATGACATAGAACTAATATAGCATATGACTCCACAATAGAGTTCTTACTTTTAGTAGAACTTATTTATTTATTTTTACACTATTAAAATTTTGAAGTAATAAAACCATCATACCACTTGCCAAGCAAAGCACGGTATGATAACTTATTATACTATATTAGCTATGGAACTCTTCTAACATTAATTATGTAATGACGTAAAGCCTTAAACTCAATCTCAGATAAATCATCAAATAGGAGGATTGCAAATTTAGTGATTTATAAAATTAAGCATGTGTCTATTTTTAATTTATATATTAGCTTCTATATTGCATGAATTCCCAGAGATTGTTCTTAGCAAATCGTTCACTGCAAGGAGTTCGCTAGCTTGCGCAAAGCGTCAGCCTGTTGGTTCTCATACCGTGGAATGTGAACGATCTAAAACTTAGGGATAGCCTAGAGCAAGTTGAGCCTTCCAAAGATACATTGTCATGGTGTTATCCCTTCATAGGAATAATTGATATAACTCATGACTAGTTGGGACTCCCTACAGACTTGGATATTTTTAACCTCCGTGTCTTTATACATTTCTAGGCCCATAATATTGGTCTTATATTTTAATTCCTTGCTTATAACAAGGAACTTGAAGTAAAGAGTGCACTCGTATTTGTTGCTATCATAGGAGAGGAGGATGAGCCCTGCTTCACTTCCTACCTAGATAGAGGATTATTGGCATATATAGTTTAAACCTTCTAAAGAAACGAAGGGTCTTTTGGACTAAACTAACACTTCATGAGAAAGTCAATGAGCGCTTGCCCCTTGATTACAGTTCGGGGCTTGTAGGTGATGTTAAAGCTTGAAAGCTCTATTGCCCATGGGAGGACTATTGTTAAAGATTCAAATTTTTAAAGTGCTTTGTGAAAGGATTGATAGGTGAGAACTTTTGATATAATTAGCCTCAAAATACAGCCTTGGCTTCCTAGTTACAATCACCAATTAAGCCGTAAGCAAGCTTTTCTACGTTAGAATGGTTCAGTTTTTGACAAAAAAGGACAGGGCTCTTAAAAGAAACCAGAATTTGGTGCTTATGCCATTCTTGCACTAACACAGCGACGATGGCTGTGTCCAAGGTGGAACAATATATGAATAGGTTTTCTCCAAGGACAAGGATACTTAGTCTTAGGATGTTAGCCAAATACTCTTGGTATCCCTACTGCTTTGGTCAACTATAAATCTCTAATATTCCCCAAATGCTAAAGAATGGTAGCACTTTTTGAGCAAAGTTTGAGATGAACCACTCTCAACGGTTACCATGCACCCTCATCAGCTTATCCATATCTTTGACCATGCTAGGATTTAACATACCCAGGAATGCCTTGACCTTTTATTTATCATAAACCCTATGAATTTGCCGACGTGCACCCTGAAGGCTCAATTTTTCAGATTCAACATCATGTTGAATTTTTATAGCATTTGAAAGTGTCAACACAAGGATTGGTCGCCACTCTTCTATTCTAAAGAGCAATAGGTTTTATGGCCAACTTAAGTGGAAAAATTCATTTATGGGTCTATCGTAGTTTGATGTCATGATTTATGGAATACACGATATTGAAAAATAATTTTTGGAACTATTCAAGTCTTCAAAGAATGTTTTGCAAGACTATTTCCAATGTAGAGGTTAAGTTTTTGGGCAAAAGAATGACACATACGTAAAACTAGCAAAATTATCATCATGTTTCAGTTAAGTTGAGGACACGACATATGTGAAATCTATACAATAATAATAATAATCCCTATTTTGGAGATATTAGACACCATTAATCTGAACATTCAAAATAGTTCTCGGCACTCTTAACTAAAATCCCACAAGCTAGCTAGATTGATTTTGACTCACGAGCATGATAATATGGTGCTGAATCTAGAGATAAGTAATGCACTTTATATCTACCTGTTATTAAGGGTTCTCACTTGATTACCCTTATGGAGGATAAAGTAGGTCCCTATAGGGGCCTTTAGTCCGCACAATTATGGAATATTATAATAGATCATTTTGCCATCCAGTCAGTTGTGAAGTTCTCTTGCGTAAAAATGTGGGTGATAATAACATTGTGACAAGTGTGCATATAACAGTGAGTATTATATATCAGATCTGGGATCTCTTGTGGTGGTTGAATCGATGTTATATAGTTGTTTTTACTAACCTTCCTTTCATTCTAGCTAGCAAGACTAATGTACTTAACCCTTAACGTATGTTGGCAGGCCCTAATTATATTAGGATTGACGACCACTTAAGCCGCTAAGGGCGATAACCCTAGTCGACCTCAATTTATAGAGGAGGCTTAGGAGGTAAACTAAATATATAATTACATAGCATGATCTCTTATTCTCCTCTCACGAGCTCCAGACCATCTAGCGGGATTCAGATTCAGGACGCGATTTCCCAAGACGACTCTAGTAGCTGTCTAGCAGTATTCATAATATGGGCTATCCCGATAGTTAATTCTGCATCAAGGTTAGTCCTTATTTTCTTACAGTGGTATTGGAGCAAAAACTGTTCAGATTAGTCTTGATTGATCTGTTCATAATATGTCAAATCTGATTTATTAATGGCATGCTTATCTACATGATTAATTGCTTAATTTTCGTGATTATGCAACCCTATTATTCTTAAAGCATGCCTATGTGATTATGTTGACTAGAATCGACTAAATGATTGAATCTTTAGTGAAATTAATTCATGAATATTTTTGTTTCATGGACTTAATATGCCCAGAAAATTTTCAACATAAGCAATTATCAATAGACCAAATTTTTGATTGACGATTGATGATGTGCTCATCATGAACTGCTCAATTGTGTTATAATATTAATTGAAAGCATGATTGACTCAATTAAATATTGCTTTGGTTGTTTTTTTGGAAGTTTAATTATGCTATTATGGTCACGTTGCATGTGCTTCGTGAATTAGTGGCATAATTCGTTTAATTTGATTATATTAAGTAATTTTATGAATCTTTCTATGCCGTAGGTGATAATAGCCTTAAAGTGTAATATTTTCTGACTCTGCCTTCCCTGAATGCTAAGCCACTCTCACCCTCGTCGAAACCCTAAACGTAGGCTTGCAGCTTGAGTGGCCAAATATGCCCCAAACCCTAACCCTTACGCTAGTGTTGTCACCCACCGAGATCGCAAAATCATGATAGCGGTGAGGCGCTTGCCCAATCGTCGAACCCCATGCACCCAAGCCTTTATAGCCTTAGATGCGGCAGATATGTTGTCACCCTGGTGGCCTCCACCGTCGTCATCACGCCAAATGAATAAAATTAAAAAAAGAGGGGGAAAGGGTAGTAGTGAGACTGAGATCTAAGGAATACCCATCAATAGCCACCAGGAGGGGTGGCGCATGACTATCATGTGCCATCGATGCAGGCAATTTTACACCTCTTCTTCCTCCATTCACCACACGAAGACGTCTGATGTATGCATTCTTAGTGAAAATAAGGCAAGAAACCATCACTGAAGGGCGCGTGGCATATGACCGTCATGCGCCATCGATGAAGGCAGCTTTACACATCTTCTTCCTTCATTCACTAAAACAAGACGTCTGTTCTACACATTCCTAGTGAAAATAAGGCAAGAAACCATTGCTTAAGGGCACTGGGTCTCCACGTGCCGCCACTCCAATGATATGGTGGCGATGTGGGGATGCCATCAAACTTCACTTTGGCCAATCTACACGATGGTTGTGTTCATTTTTAGCTAGCAAGATATGATCTAGGAGTATTATGTCTCATATTGAATTGGGAAGTGGCATTTTCTTGCATCATTTAGGTGGTTGCAGCACTTTGGCCACAGTGAACCGCTATTAGAAGAAGGTTGTGGAAAGTGGTGTTGGTGGTGATGTCAAGAAAGAGTATGAGCTCAGTGCTCCATTCCTCTAGCCATGCCGTCATGAAGTTGCCGTCATGAAGTTAAGAGTGAGATTTCCACTTCAGGGCAGTGAAGGACAAAGAGGTTAGAGAAGGTTCTAGGGTAGATATGTGAATGAGATTAGGGTTAGAAAGGAGTGGAGTTACTCATTTCTACAGGGGGCGATATGGGATTTTCGTTTTGGCCGAATTAACTAGGCCAAAACTTTTAAGGCTTCGTCCTTTATCTTTATTTTTCTGTTTTGTTTAATTATTTTTGTTTATGACTGATGATATTAATAAAGTTTCAATCTATTTGATAAATACATGTTATGTGTGAATACTTTATCATTTTATAGAACATGAACATCGATTTTGTAACTTTGAAATATTATAATAAAGTTGCTCCAAGTGATACATGTAAATAAGTTTTATATGCATTTGTTCTATATTTTGGATACATTTTATACGTTTATTTCATATTATTATATATATAATGATAATGTGAGTCTTAGAGGTAGGATCTATAACTATGTGTTATATATCGATAAAATGAAAATTTGGTTTAGTATTACATTATATAAATTAGTTTTATGTAATTTAGGCTTGCGTAAATATGTTTACATAGCTAAAAGTGAATATCTTTGTGAGAGTCACTAAATCAATATGTTAACTAGTTTAAGAGAACTCTATGAAATAATGTTATAATTAAATAAACTTCATGAAATAATGTTATAATTAAATTAAAGAAACTTCGAATTCATGTCTATATGTGATGATTATGAGCTTAGCAAAATTTTGAACGTATGATGTGAATGATGGGGTTTTCTACTTTTCTTAGTAATTTAATTATTAAGAGATAAGCCCTATAAATTATATACACTTTTAGATATGACAGCTAAGAATGTGATCTGTAGTATGCCTTCTAATGAAAAATTGAATGACTTAAATTACGATGTTCGACATCTAAAGTCCAATTCACCCTGAATGACGGTGACATGCTAGATCTCTTTATAACTTCTACGCTTGTTTAGACAGACAAAGATAAACAAGTCAAAGATATTACTGCTACTGAGCAGTATAAAGAAAACATAAAGGCATACCACACTTGGTTCAAGAGGGATTGTTTTGCATACTACACAATGCTGTCTTGTATGCATGACAATCTTATGGGAGAGGTTGAAAGTTTCCCCACTATTAAGGACATGTGGGCCCAGCTTAAGATCAGGTTTGGCTAAACATCTGCAACAAGTTTACATTGCTTGTAGTTAAAACAGATGCAGTATACTATTGACTCGGTCATGGTATCTCCGAGCACATTCGAGCCATGAGTGCTATGGTTCGAGATCTTGAAGCTGCTGGGTGATATGTCTCTGAGCAGGAACAATTGTTGAATGTAATTATGGCTCATCTTGATGAGAATGAATGCTGGAGGAGTTTTAAAGTCATTATTGGACATAATGAGGATATTCAAGCCTTTGAGGCAATTTTAAAACACCTCGAGACAGAGGAAGAGCGTGTGAAGGCATATGCACCTCCCAATGTGACATTTGTTGCCAAAGGGAATGAGCCCAGGAGCAACATGCCTTACCATTACTGAAGCCCAAGACAGGTCCTCGCCTCACTCTGAAATCTCGCTCTAAAAGTGGTTTTGCCAAGAAGCATAAGGCTAAGGGCACTGGAGCTAAGAATATGGCACATGTGAAGTGCTATAATTGTGAAAAGAAGGGCACTTGGTTCAGGATTGCCCTAAGCCGGACAAGCTACTGTTTTCCACTAAAACTCCTGAATTATATGTTTGTTCCCATGTATCCGTTACTAAATTCATTCCTCAATGGATTGTAAACACGGGGGCAATAGAATACATAGTTTAGGACAAAGTTGGATTTGTGGAGCTCCATCGCCATCTGGTGGGTTCACCGGCAGTGAAGAAGATGTCCTTGGAGTGGGAACATACTAACTCAAACTCTGTGGAGGAAATAAGCTACTAGTTCACGACACTCTTTATGCACCTGGGGTGTGATGCTCATTAGTTTCTTATGTTTCTTTAATAAAATTAGTTTTACTCTTGGATTTCATCCTAATGGTTTAGATTTGTTCTATCATGGCAATTTGCTTAGCCAAGCAACGTTGAAAAGGAGACATCATTATTTTAGATTTGGGTGAATTTTATAATAGTATATATTCTAGTTTTGTCTCATATTTTGACTCTAATTCTGAATATGTTAAGTGGCATACTAGACTTGGCCATGTGGGCCAAGACAGAATAAGTAGGCTAGCCAAAAAAGGTCTTCTAGATTGATTCAGTATGGTTAAGTTTCCTAGATGTGAGTTATGTCTAACTGGCAAACCAATAATAAAGCCTTTTGCTAAGGCTTTGAGAGCCTCAAGTCCCTTATAATTAATCCATCCAAACATCTACGGACCCATGAACCTTAAAGCACATCATAGGGTAACTTATTTCATTACCTTATAAATGTTATTCACTATATAGGTATATGTACCTACTATCTCACTGCTATGAGGCTGTGTTCAAGCGCTTCTAAGTAGAAGTACAGACTCAACTGGAACGAAAAGTTAAAACTCTTCTTACTGGTAGAGATCGTGAATGTCTCCCTTATATGTTCAAAAGTTTTTGTGAAGAGAAAGGTATAAAAATATAGCAAACAATTCCACGCATTCCGCAACAGAATGTCATTGCAGAACGTAGGAATTGTGCATTGCTTGATACGGTTAGGTCAATGATGGCACATGCTAACCTCCTAATTAGTTTTTTTTAGGGGGGTGCACTACTTATGGTAGCCCATATCCTTAATCATGTGCTAAGGAAGAGCATATCGGCCAAACTATATGAGTTATGATTTGGTAAAAAAGTCATCCTTGGATCCCTTAGCACATAGGATTCGGCTAGCTATATGCATATCCCAACCTACAAATATAGAAAACTTAGTCTAACAGCCACCAAGAAGGTGTTCATTTGATATCCTAAACACTCTAAAGGATATGTAATGTACGGGAAATACCCTAATGGTGGCATGGTAGAAATAGATTCTCACAATATAGATTTTCTTGACGATGAGTTTTCTACTATTAGTGAAATAAAGAAGGATATCAAATTGTATGAGCTACACCAAGACATTCAACCATGTTTTAGAGAAGGAGAGAATTTGCATTCTAACCAAGTTACTAAAGATGGCACATATTGCCTATTAAAAAAAAAAAAAAAAAACTGGGGAGACTTGTCTGCTCAAGAGAATGAGGTTCGTCCTCAATCTCCAATTTTTTGAGAAGAGTCAACCTGAGAATAAGATTTATCCCCAATCTCCTATTCCTAAACATGTAGTTACTCCACATGTTCACGATCCCACACCTTGTAATGCCTCGCCCGAAAGGGGGTAGGCACATTACTGGAGTGAATGTTTGATCAAGAACATCCACAAGGCTCTTTAAACTTCATAACCTTAACTAACCTTTTAATAGGTAAGTACAACGGAAGCTCATAACAAAGCCTAACTAAGGTTTATGAGGGCAATTCCAAAACATGCACTACATACATACTTAAACCATATCCATAAAATCCTTACACATGTGTAATCCCAAATTACATCCATACTTATATTTTCTAAACACAACTCGTGACATAA
Source organism: Carnegiea gigantea (assembly GCA_029747015.1). Lineage (NCBI taxonomy): Eukaryota > Viridiplantae > Streptophyta > Magnoliopsida > Caryophyllales > Cactaceae > Carnegiea > Carnegiea gigantea. Next base: position 116,206 of record JAKOGI010000492.1, read on the forward strand.
ACACTTAACAGGGTCTGCATTTCTAGCTAGGTTCTTCAAAAGTGTTTCACAGCTAGCTAACTTTCTTAATGCTCTCATGATCCCTTGTTGCTTCCAAAACCTAAAAAATGGTGAGGTCATGAGCTCCCCAAGCCTAGTGAATAACCCTTACCTTCCCTGTTATTACGTTTTGTATATTAATCGGTTAACACATAATCACACAGTGCGCGTATCTTCTGACATATAAATAGAACACACCATATGGCATATAGACGGTGATAAGATCGAGAACATGCGTGTGCTTCAAGAATCGAAATAAACTCATATATTTCATATCTAACATGTTTCCAAACATCACACACACACACACACTCTCTCTCTCTCTCTCTCTCTCTCTCTCTCTCTCTCTCTCTCTCTCTCTCTCTCTCTCTCTTATGTTATGAGGTAGGCAATTCGACTAACTTAGTCATACCCGCCCTATATTGGGTACGTTTCAAGGACTCTCAATTTTACTTAAGTCCCTAAACAAGCTTTGCTATTAGTTTATTCACCAAACTAACCATGGTTGTCCCATATCAACCATGTCCTTTGAGCTCCTAATCCTCATTGGAGTCCAAAAGAAAACACAGCCTGCTAAGTCAAGCTAATCGCTTGCCCACAACCATACTTGACTTATACATAAAGCATATTCCTTACAAAGCTCCATATACTTGCTATAAACACAGAACCTATTTCTTTAAACAAACTTATCAATTACACGTATACTTAAAAGCCATCACAATCTCATAAATATCCTAAATGAACTTCTAAATCCAAATCTAAGTTCAAAATTCAAAATCGAATTTCATAATGTAGCATATATTCTTAACTTAGGTAGAGCTTCTTAGTTTAGTAGAAATCAACTCATGACTCACACAAAGAACCATCACAACATAATGGTGGAAAACGCATCTTGGTGGCCCAATTACGGCTTATTAATATGGTACAAACCAATGATGGACCAGCCGTAACTTATTCATATGGTACTAATCATGCACCTAAGCTTTAAAAGATGCAAACTCCTATAACACAAACCACGGAATCACATTCATATCCTAGTAAGTATAGGCTAGAACCTTTCTCACTAGGAATTCACATGGCTCACATAACTCATAAGGCCGACATTCATATCCCAGAGGATTGGTTAGAACCACTCCCACCAGGGGACCTGAACATAACAACAGTTACTACTATGGTCATAGCTTTAGAACATCATGTAATAGCTTCAAGCAAGACATGAACCTTTTCCCCCAAAAATAAATTTAGTGATGCCATACTCATATTACCATAACTTATTATCTTCAATGAAACTTTTGTTCACATGATATACCGAAATATAACCAAGGCAGGATCCAATTTCAAATGGTTTTCACAAACTTCCTATACTTCATCACACACTTAGAATATTTAGGAAGTTCAACAATGGCCTTTCTACATCTAATTTACGGAGTAAACATGCAAATAGTCCATAATTACATTAAGCAAGATAATTTGACTCAAAAATTCATAACTTAGAGTACGCACATCTAATCTTTGTGAAATTTTGCAAGAAATTGATAAATAATATATAGATTCTAACATCAAAATTTCAAGATTTTTCTCTGGGCCTGTAATTCCCAGAAAGTCAAATAGTAGGCCAAAATTATCGAAAATCTGATAATTAAGCTCAACAATTCATAGCTTATAGCATACACAATCAAAATTCATAAAAAATTCATAAGAAATAACCCAATAGCATGAGTAATCTACAGCAATATTCTTATAATTTTTCTCCAAGGAAATCCTTCAAAAAAAATTAAAACAATAACCAAAACTATGCACCAAAACAGGATAGTTTCAATCAAAAATTCATTACTCCTAAAATACACATCTAAAATTTATGAAACTTTACAGAAAATTTCTAGGAAGCATCAAGACTCTACAGTATAAATTTTAGAATTGTTCACCCATCCAATAATCCATAACAATTCAAATGGTACATGAATTCTGTAAAATCCGAAAATTATCTTGTTTTCCACCATTTTGTTCTTCTAATACAAGCAATCAAACTAAATATCCATAGTCATCATATATATAAACAAATTAACAACATATCTATCAATCTTTAAAATTCACATAACCCAAAAATCATAAATAAACATGAAGTTTTTAGGGGGGGTTTCTAGCAGTTGAAATTAGTTTTCCCAATCTATCAAACCCTAAAATATCAAAATCTAAACTTCAACCTTCAATGGAATCCTCAAATTCAAGCATAAATCATTCAAATAATCCTCTCCTAATCAGTTTTAGGTTGAGCAAAACAATAATTACTCACCTTAATTTGCAATCAAAACCAAAACCCAATTCTTTTTCCTTCTTCTTCCTACTTCTCTTCTTCATCTTCTTCTCTCCCCCTCTGCCTTTCTCTGTGTGCTTGGGTTTAAGGTTTTTTGGACAAGATAAATAGAGCCCCCCTTTTTGATACTTATTATGTAAAAAAGAACCCCTCTTTGTGTTTTCTTTTTCCTTTTTTTTGGGTCCCTTTTTCCTTCTCTTTCTTTTCTGGAAAAAAAAAATCTTAGTGACATCTATAAATCAAATGAGTATTCCCCAAACATAATAATGTTAACTTAAAACATATATGTATGTTTAAAATAAAACACATAAAATTTATACACATAAATCACACATTCATATATTAGTCGAAGTTAGTAAGTAATTTAAAAAAAATCAGGGTTTTACATCCTTCCCCCCTTAAAATGACTTTCGTCATAGAAACTTACCTTTTCTTGTTCCCTAATGTGAGTCAGCTTAATTTTTCTCAGGCAGCTTCATGACATAGATCTTCTCTGCTAAACATTTTCCCCTACTGTGGTATGTCTTCTTGCTCGGTGGTTGGGATATGCCATTTTCACCTAAGGATGGTCCCTTGATATTTCTTTGTAAGGTATTATTTGGCTTAGGGCAATTTATAGCAATATGCCCTAGTTTTCCACAATTGAAGCATTTCCCCGTTGCTTAGTAGCATTTGGTTCAGCATGCCTTTTCTTACAATAATCACAATATTTCGTATCTATAGTTAGTTCAGGCATTCGCTCTCCTTGAGTAATGTTCTTTTGTTTCTTAGAAGTTAAGTTTCTTCCACCTGACTTCTTTGCAGTAGTTGCATTCTGAGCTTTACTTTCATTCAAAACCTTTTCAACTCGCATTACTCTTTGGTATATGTCTTGATACTTGGTGAAGACTTGAGATGATAAACCTTTATGAATTTTAATATCTAAACCATCTTCAAATCAATCAACTTTCCCCTGCTCTGTATTCACTAGAAGTCTCCCAAATCGACTAAGTTCTGTAAACTTAGCACCATATTCCATCACGATCATCTTACCCCACTCTAAGTTAGAGAATTCTAACTCCTTAGCCCTTTGCATATTTCTAGGATAATGCTGTTCATTCATTTTCTCTTTAAGCCTTTCCTAGGTTAATGGGTTTGCTTTTTCCTCCTCATCAGTTGGCTTCACAGAATCCCATCAATGTTCCACTTCTCTAGTAAATAAATGCATAGCCAAACCCACCTTGTACTCCTCAGGGCACATCATGGTCTTAAATATCTTATAAAGTTCCTTTATCCACTTATCTAACTCATTGGGATTTGCAGTTTTGCTAAACTTCGACGGTTTTAACTTGAGGAACTTGTTGAGTAAATTAATCCCTACCATAGGGTCAGCTTTGCTCCCTCGATCACCATATCCACCTCCACCTCCTATAGCATCCATCTAAACGAGTCGACTACGGGTAAGTTAGTATGCTGAGTGTTTGGTTAAGTATGGTCCACAACTAAGCTAGGCATAAATAATTTAGTTGAGCACATATACATTGACATAAGCATATACTTTTCACATTAACAAGCATTGAATCAATCACACACACACATAATTCCTATAGGTTATCGGTTGTTTACTCTGATACCACTTCTGTAACACCCCACTAGAAGAGGGGGCAACCGTATCACCACTGTGAGTGTTCGATCAAGAACACCCAAAACGCTCCCTAAACTTCTTAACCTTAATTAACCTTCTAATAGACAAGTGCAGCAGAAGCTCATAACAAAGCCTAGCCAAGGTTTAGGAGGGCAATTGTAAAACATGCATTACATACATGCTTAAACCACATCCATAAAATCCTTACACATGTGTAATCCCAAATTGCATCCATACTTATATTTACTAAACATAACTTATAACATAAACACTTGATAGGGTCTGCATCTCCAACTAGGTTCTTTAAAAGTGTTTTACAGCTGGCTAGCTTTTCTATTGCTCTCACGATCCCTTTTTGCTTCCAAAACTAGAAAAATAGTGAGGTCATGAGCTCGCCAAGCCCAGAGAATAACTCTTACCTTCCCCGTTATTACACTTTGTAGATTAATCGATTACATATAATCACACAGTGCGTGTATCTTATGACATATAGATAGAACATATCATATAGCATATAGAGAGTGATAAGAGAATGTGCGTATGTTTGAAGAATCGAAATAAACTCATATCTTTCATATTTAACATGTTTCCAAACATCACGCACGCACACACACACACACACACACACACACACACTCTCTCTCTCTCTCTCTCTCTCTCTCTCTCTCTCTCTCTCTTTCTTATGTTATGAGGTAAGCAATTAGACTAACTTAGTGGTACCTATCCCATACAAGGTACATTTCAAAAACTCTCGTTTTTACTTAAGTCCCTAAACATGCTTTGTTATTAGTCTATTCACTAAACTAACCATCATTGTCCCATATTAACTATACATTTTGAGTTCCTAATCCTTATTGGAGTCCACAAGAAAGCATAACCGACTTAGTCAAGCTAACAGCTTGCCCGTAACCATACTTGAGATATACATAAAGCATATTCCTTACAAAAGTCCATATACTTACTATAAACACACGACCCATTTCTTTAAACAAACTTATTAATTACACGTATACTTAAAAGCCATCACAATATCATAAATATCCTAAACAAACTTCCAAATCCAAATCTAAGTTCAAAATTTAGATCCAACCCAAAATCAAATTTCATAAAATAGCATATATTCTTAGCTTAGTTAGAACTTTTTAGTTTAGTGGAAATCAACTTATGACTCACACAAAGACCCATCACAACACAAGAGTAACAGATACCTCCTGATGGCCGAGTTACGACTCATTTATATGGTACCAACTAATGGGGGACCAGCCACAACTCATTCATATGGTACTAACCAGGCACCCATGCTCTAAAGGACGTGAACTACCCACAACATAAATTATGGAATCACATTCATATTCTAGTGAGTTTAGGCCGGAACCTTTCTCACTAGGGATTCACATGGCTCATATAACACATAAGGCCGATATTCATACCCTAGGGGATTGGTTAGAACCTCTCCTACTAGGTGACCTAAACATGACGACAGTCAATACCATGGGCATAGCTCTAAAACGTCATGTAATAGCCTCAAGCAAGACATGAATTTTTTTCACTAAAAAAAAAATTTAGTTATGCCATACTCATATTACTATAACTTATTATCTTCATAGAAACTTCTATTCACATCATATGCCAAAATATAACCAAGAGAAGATCCAATTTCAAATGGTTTTCACAAACTTCCTATACTTTGTCATGCAATCAAGATATTTAGGAAGTTCAATGATGGCCTTTCCATATCTAATTTACGGTGTAAACATACAAATAGTCCATAAGTACCCTAAGCAAGATAACTTGAATCAAAAATTCATCACTCAGACTATGCATATCCAATCTTTATGAAATGATATATAGATTCTAACATTAAAATTTCAAAATTTTTCTCCAGGCTGGTAATTTCCAGAAATTCAAACAGTAAGTCAAAATTATCAAAAATTTGAGAATTAAGCTCAAAAACTCATAGCTTATGGCATACACAACCAAAATTCACAAAAGTTTACAAGAAATAACCCAATAGCATGAGGACTCACAGTAATATTCTTATAATATTTCTCCAAGGAAATCCTTAAAAAAAATAAAATATTAACCGAAACTATGCACCAAAACAGGGTAGTTTCAATCGAAAATTCATAACTCCTAAAATACACATCCAAATTTATGAACCTTTACGGAAAATTTCCAAGAAGCATCGAGATTCTACAGTAAAAATTTTAGAATTTTTCATATATCCAATAATTCGCAACAATTCAAACAGTACACAAATTCTGTAAAAATCAGAAAATTAACCTTGTTTTCCAGCATTTTGTTCTTTCAATACAAGCACTCAAACTAAATATCTATAGTTCATCATATATATAATATCTATCAATCTTTAATATCCATATAACCTAAAAATCACAAATAAACATGAAACTTTTAGGGGGGTTTCTACCAATTGAAATTAGTTTTCTCAATCTATCAAACCCTAAAAATATCAAAATCAAACTTTGATCTTCAATTGAATTCTCAAATTCAAGCATAAATCATTCAAATAATCTTCCCCTAATCAGTTTTAGGTTGAAAAAAATAATAATTACTCACCTTAATTTGCAATCAAAATCAAAACCCAATTCTCTTTTCCCTTCTTCTTCCTTCTTCTCCTCATCCTCTTCTTCTTCTCTCCTCCTCTGCGTCTCTCTGTGTGCGTGGGTTTGGGGTTTTTTGGATAAGAAAAACAGAACACCCCTCTTTTGATACTTATCATGTAAAAAGAACCCCCCTTTTGTGTTTTCATTTTCCTTTTTTTTGGGTCCCTTTTTCCTTCTCGTTCTCTTCTAAAAAAAATCTTAGCGATCCCTATAAATCGAATAATTATTCCGCAAATATAATAATGTTAACTTAAAATATATATGTATGTCTAAAATAAAAACACATAAAATTTATGCACATAAATCACGTATTCATATATTAGTCGAAGTTAGTAATTAATTTTAAAAAAATCAAGGTGTTACACACCTCCAAGCGATAGTGTAAGTAATTCTTTACATTCTCAGGGTACCACACCTCTTCGAGAAACTATGGGGGAGGGATTCCTCATAGATAAATAATGAAGGCCCTAGATCCAAAGGAGTGAGTGTGGAAGATCCTCGATGATATTTCCAAATCAAAGATGAAATATTCCTGTACACTCCATTGGAAGTTGACAAACCTGCCTTTTATCAGAAGGCAATTGATTCACCCAATCGCAAAGAGTGGACGGATGTAATGAGGGATGAGATTGACTGAATGACAAGAACCAAGGTTTAGGGGCTCGTTGATCTTTCATCCTAACGTAAGTCTATCGAAAACAAGTGAATTTTCAAGATAAAATAAAGCATTGGACAGATGGTTCAATTGATAAGCTCAAGGCTCATCTAGTGATGAAAGGTCTTACCCAAATTGAGGGTATAGACCATGAAGAGACATTTTCTCATATGGTGCAATTTTCTATTTGCCTACTCCTAGCCCTTGTTCCCCATTTGGACCTAGAATTGTTTTAAATGGATGTAAAGATTTCTTTCCTCAATGGTAACCTTAAGAAAGAGATATATATGGACCAATCCATTGGTTTCGTATCAAATGGATAAGTGGACAAGCTATGCCACCTTAAAAGGTCTATATATGGTCTTAAGCCATCTTCTAGATCTGGGTACTTTAGATTCCATGAAGGCATAACTTTGTTTGGCGTGTCTATGATTTCAGAAGACCAATGTGTGTATGTTAAAAGATCAAACAGGGGGATTATGTTTCTTACTGTATACGTTGATGACATACTACTGGTTGGGAACAACTTGGAGATAATTAGAGCCACTAATACATGGATATCCTCTATTTTTGAGACGAAGGATATGAGTGAAGCCAGGTACGCCCTAGGCATGGAAATAATCAGAAACCGTCCTAAGAAACTTTTAGGCATATGCTAAGCCGCATACATTAAAAAGGTCTTAAAATGCTTTCGGATGCATTATTCCAAACTCGTAGACACTCCAATTGAGAAACGTTTAACCTTACATCTCAACTAATACCCTAAAACAGATGATGAAAAGGAGGCAAGGAATAATGCCCCATATGCTAGTGCTGTGAGAAGCTTAATGTATGCCATGTTATATATACAACTTGACCTTTACTTTGCGGTTGGTTTGGTGATGTGTTACCAGAGCAACTCAGGACTTGCTCATTGGCAAGCTATCAAGAGAATCATGCTCTACCTTCATGGTATAGCCAACTTGGTCTTGTGCTATGAAGGCGGGGACCTTAAATTGAGAGAATACTCAGATGCCGATTACGGTGGAGGTAGAGTATATCGCATGTAGCCTAGGTATGTAGGAGGAAATGTGGCTTAGGAGTTTCCTTCAGGATCTTGATCTCACTCCTAGAGTTGATGATCCTATTAAGATGCTATACGACAATACAGTTGACATTTAGTTGGCTAAGGATCCAAAGTTCCATCAAAAGATTAAGCATATCAGGAGGGATTAAAGGAAGTTTCCATCAAATGTATATCGATTAACAAGATGATTTCTAATCCATTAAATAAGCCAATTCCTAGAGATGCTTTCAAAGCACATGCATTGAGTCTAGGATTTCATTAGGTTTAGTTTTTGGATGAATCTTGTTATGTGTCAAAGACATTCTTATTGTAATGATCATTTATATTATAAACCTAAAAGTTTCTTTTTCTAAATGGATTATGATTTATTGTTATTTGTTAGGCATGTCGAAATGTCAGTCTTCTTATTGGCCTAGTCACACAGGCAGTCGCCCTAATGCTTGAGTAGCGGAGAGGATGAGACTGAATCGTATTGCCACTAGGTGCGCAACATTGATTACTCATACAAGAACTGTATGAACAAGATAGAGTACAATCGCCTTAGTGAGTTTAAGATGAGACTCGAGAAAGTCGAATATAAAATATGATTTTATATTGAAGCCTGAAATGCCGAATCTTGAGTGTTAAGATTAGTACTTAGTATGCTAATCTAGTGGCTCAGGTTAGAAGATCCAGACTGGCCATTTGCATGGCATATAGAGTGACGAGCTCAATTAAGTGGAAGCTATCTCATGACACACCTCATATTGTGTGTATTTAAAAGACGGACTCATACACAGAGTGGCAATTAACTTCCCTATCTCTTGTCACTGTGTAACCATATGAATGATGACCCTTTGACTTAAAGCTAAGGTAAAAAGTCAAAGCTTGATGTTCCTACTTTAATGTGTTTCTTAAGGGGCACGATGTATATGGTTTAATGAGAACATGTTAGGAAAGCAATTAAGTCGAGATGCAATATCATGAATGTTTAAGGAAGAATCTATCCATCTTCACCATATCATTCTGGGAAATTATATTGAGTATATAATCATATGATGTATCATGGCATAAGGGATTAGAGAGGTCATTGGTGATTTTTAGGATGATTTAGGGTATCGTATTTCATGAAAGTATTATGTTAGTTAGATGGTAACTTAATATAACACTATTTGTTACTTTATGATCGAGCATCATACCCCTAGTATGAGGTGTGAAAAGTTATGATTTGTGGAGAGCATGTGATTCGCGGCCTATGTGGCTGAGTGGGAGCTATTGGCCGGCCCTAATGGTGGTAACCCTAATCGACCCCAACCTATATAAGAAGGCTTAGGAGGTTGACAAAATATACAATTACATATAAAGTGCTCTTATTCTCCTCTCCTTCTCTCTCACAAATGCTCTGTCATCTAGCAGGTTTGGGCTTAGGATGTGAATTTCCAATACGACTCCCGTAGCTGTCTACCAGCATTAGATTAAGTGAGCTATTTCCAACAGTTAATTCCAAATCTAGATTAGTCCTTGTTTTCCTATAAAGTACTAAAAATATGCCATTCTCAAACTTCTAGCCAAAGAAGATAAATATCATTTAATTTCGATATCAAACTACCTTTATGATGTAATTAAAGTCTTCCTCTTCCATTTAATGCTTGATGGTATGACTCTTAGAAAAGTGTTGTGTTGACATATGATGTTCTAACCCATTTTTTAGACAAAAAGAAAAACAATTTTAGCATGGGAAACATAAAAAATTTGCCCTTCATCCGAAACATAAAAAACTTTCTCCTATACCCAAGCGAGATTTAGATATTACCTGCCCAAGTTTATAGGTTCTAGCTTCGTCTACATCTAATTGTAATAGAGAAACTAAATAACAAGTAGATTAATTTTTGAACTCCTATGATGTATGGGTTGCTTTTTATTTAATATTAATTATATGGTAGGTGATGTTCAGTTGCATTTGTTTGTGATAGTTAGATGTTTTTGTTATTAAGTATTTGAAAGTTGAATTCATGATTTCCTAGGTTGTAAGAATTAGAATTTGACATGGATATTATTCACTGCAATAATGTGGAGGTCTCATATTGAACTAGAAGGAATATATGAAGGCATGTTTTAATAGACCAACAATGTAATCAAATTATATTTATCGTAAAAAAAAAAGTGGTTACATAAAATGCATAGAAGGATCACAATATTAGATAGGAAAGACATCACCAATATTCATCATACTAATAAATTTGAACACTTTTAGACTTTTAAAGTGCTTAGTAATTGTGTTGAAAAAATTTGTCTATATGGATACATGTATGGCAAGTTACAAATGCAATATAATATAATATAACATAATTAAACTAAGGAGCTTATGTAGGCCATTAAAAAACATCCAACAAATAATATTAACCAATTAAACAAAACCTATCACTTATAACCCAATTTGCCAAAAATGAAACCTAGAAAAGGGCAGATTATCTATATGGAAGTAGAAGGGGAAAAAAAACTATATGAATTCAAATTAATTTAGCTACTATGTATCACCTTTGAACCTAATATTGAAAGGTATTTGATCATCCATTAATATTTTGAAAGTAAAAAAATACATCTTTAATTTTTTATGGTTTCTTTGCTGCATAAATTATCATCCACATGCACAAGCCAAAATAAATTCATATCTCATAATAAAAATATGTGTTAGGGACAATAATCTACCGCTCAAAAATTGTTGGTATTGGCTTGGATTCTTGTACTCTTGAAATTAAAATCAATTTGGTACTTTGGTGGTAATCTACAAATAAAATTATGTAGTATGTATAGAACTTAGAATTGTCTTCATATTATATATAATAACTCTAATATTTTGTATTTATGTCAATAAGAAAGGCAACAACAACAACAACAACAACAATGACAACAACAACAATAATAATAATAATAATAATAATAATAATAATAATAATAATAATAATAATAATAATAATAATAATAATAATAGTGAAAAAAAGAAATCTTTTATCATTTTTTACAATAAGAATTATGTCTTTGTAGTAAATAGGATATGGGTAGTGTCTTATTCCATTGTTAAGCAATGGCAATTTAAATGGAAGTAGTAAAATTAGGGAAGTGTGCATCTAGGTACCTTGAAATTTTAGTCATTAATATTTTTAACCTTATATTTTTGGAGTTAATATTCTCGTACCACGAAGCTTAGTAACCTTATTTTTAGGGGTCCTTTGTTTTTTTTTTTTTTTTTACATGCCTCTAAAATTTTAAAATTTGCATTTTAACCTTAATCTTTAAAAATTTACTTTCAAAATTTTAATTTTGTGCATGTGATTTTCTCTATATAAGTACCACCCGAAGCCCTCTTTCATTCGATATGAGAGCTGCATGACCAAAATATTTAATATAATTAAGCTAATTAATAGTTAATAAAGCTAATTAACTGTGTTTTATGCTTGAATAGTCATCTACTTATTCTGCTCCTAATTATTCACATATTGTGCACTTACTAGATGGAACCACTTCAGTTGTAGGGCAATTGAACTATATCACTGATTATAGTTTTCTAATTAAAGGTGGAATTAATAAAAATTAAGACTAAAGTTAAGGAGATGAAGAAGCAGTTATGTGTAATCCATCTTTCTTTGATCATTGAATTCAGACATAATGAAAAATCTAATTTAAGTATTAGTACTCCATTTTAGTATAATATCCTTTCCAAAAGCTAAAAAATAAAAATCAATTCCCTTTGCATGATATAAAAATCGAAAAAGAAATAAGAGAAAAATCAACTAAAAAATCACCCGAAAAGGAAGAAAAGGATGGAGCATAAATAGTATAATTTTGAGAAATTACAAAATATGTTTGATGAAGAACAAAACGCAGAAGAGTTGAACAAAGTCATCAATGCAATAGCTGAAAAATAGGATTTATTATCTGAGGATAATGAATAGTCAAATGAGGTCAAGTTGGATGAAGAAATGTACCAAATGTTGCTCATTTAGAAGAGACTAAGAGGAAACTACATAAAAAAATTATAAAATGGTATTTGACGATGAAATCAATGAGACTGGAGAAGAACTTCATATGGATGAAATCAAGTCTAATCTTGTTGATAATGTTATTTCTAAGCCTGATGAATATTGTGAATCTTCTAGAAGAAATATAGATTTATAAGACCTAGATACGTTCCAGTCGGGCATACAACCGGCTTTTTCTTTGAGTTCATTCCAAGGAAAACAACGTCTTTTAAAGAAATTGGCCTTACCCAAATTACCCAAACTCAATACATCTTAAACATTGATGGAGCTCGTAGTAGAGAAGAAATATTTAAGCCATGGAAAAGAGGGTATGAATAGTGTCCTAAATTTGAATACTACATGGTATACTAGGAATTTCCTAAAGTATCTTGAATATAGTTTTTCTGGCATTATAACTAACTGGTATGTCTCATAGATGAAGAAGGTACAAATGTATTAAGAATGATGAAAACACCAGCTGGTATGTTTAAAAATTATATAACGAAATCAAAAATGAATTTATCAGAGAACTTAAAAAAGCAAAAAAAGGGTAAAGAAAGATTAATAACATAGAACTATGGGATATTAGATATCTAGAGAATTAGATTGCTGAATTTAGTCAATATTATTGCAAAATTAGGTATAATGAAACCAATATTAGTGTATTTTATAGCAAATTATCATATCCAATCAATTTTATAATCAATGAAAAATACATTGCTTGGCTTGGAAAAGCAGATGTCATTGTTACCTTTCATACACTAATTTTTTAACTAAGAAAATGGGTCAATGGTCAATGTCTGGATTTCCAAAACCAAAAGAAAATGAAGGACCAATTTCTAGCATGTTGGGATAATCTTCACCAATGGAGAAATGAACTTGAGAAGAGAAGAAAAAGAAAATTTTACAAGCAAAAGAGTCTTAACAAGAAAATAGGAGAGAAATATAAAAGAAAATTTATAACAAACTAGGTCCCAAAAGACATAGATTTTTCACAAAAGCTACTTATTGTCCGGCATGAAAACATAACTGTAAGTGTTGGGCATGTACAGAAGTAGGTCATTATAAACATTGGATAGTGTAGATTATTTTGAGCTAAGTGAAGAAGAAGTACTAGACCTAACCTTAAAAAACAACAGGAGAATTGTTAAGATCATTGGAGGCTGAATATGAAGAAAGTGATTAAGAAGAAATCAGTCACACTATGAAAAATAGATCAATTAGTCTTAGTGATCTTCAAAGAGAAGAATTTACAGTAGATAATGAAAATGAAGACACCAAAGGAGATTGGGTCATTCTCATTATTCAAAAAGACATGATCTGTAAAAAAATTCATCTTTCAATTAAAGAGGAAGTATGTATTCGAGATGATGGAAGGCAATTTAGAGATTAAAGACTGTGAGTACGATGTGAGAGAAGTTAGACTCAATAATTAGGAAAACATACTAAGCATAACAAAGAAAGGAAGTATAGGTATATCCATGATGAAAGTGTCCAAATTCGAATTACTCTATTAGAATATTATGGCAAAGATATTGATCTTTCATGCTTTGCTCTGTGTTATCAGGCATTCAAAATCTAATAATCAAACTATCTTAGGGATTAAGACCAATTTATGTAAAGGATAGGCATGATTCAATTACCGACCTAGATATTATGTGAACCTAAAAGATGAATTTGCCAAAAACTTCATATTCATTAAAATAAAAACAATTGGAATGGATATGAAAAGAGGAGTTTACCCACTTCTATCTACAAATTAGATAATACTATAGATCTAAAAGACTAGATAATAATTGTAAAAGCAGAAAAATTTGAAAGTCCTACTCAAATACAAAACATTCAATGGATAAAATCCAATCTGCATGAGCTAAAAATCGATAGATGTTGGATATCTAGCTTTTCCAATTCCACAAAAATCAAGAAGAAAAATGTAATAAAAATTGATGAGAATGGTAAAAATACCATTAAACCTCAATTATTAAGAAGTATGAGTGTAAGATCAGAATAGAGAGAAGGATCTTTGATAGTTAAAGAAGAGCTTAAAGATGATCATACAATTAGTATGACCAGTGAATAAAGTAGAATGAGTTAGAACCCGCAAGATATAGTGTGGACCAAAGTATGAGTCTATATAGAAAAGTCATTGGGTACAAAACAAGAACTATTAGTGAACCAATCTATGTGGATGAATTAGTCAAAAATATAACTATGAAGATATACTATGAAATCACCAATACAAATCCTAATAGCATCTATACCCCAATAAATGCATGTTTAGAGGGATATAATAAATATGAATTTTATGACTACATAGATAGTAGTTATTCGGTCTATTTTGCAAAAAGATCTTTTTTTTCCGAATTTATATGAAAAAAATCCAAGAATCCTTTACAAGTAAGGATAGTTGACAATAGTATAATGAGCTATAACAAAGTCATAGAAGGATTATCTATGGAAATAGAAAGAGTCCAATACATTGCACCAGTTTTATGGGCTACTTATGAAACCTCTCGTGATATGTTTATTAGAAATAATTTTTAGAGGCCATATTCTCTTTGCACCCTGACCATAGACCTAATAATATTTACAATAAACTATTACTTAGTTCCTACTGATAAATGAAATTAAGGCTTATACTCATTAGAAGATTGAGTTTATGTGCAGACAACATAGTGAGAAGGTAATATCTATACAATGTCAAATAGCATTAACAATCTTACTACTTAAGTTATCTATTAAGAACAAATTATTGAACAACAAGAGCAATTATATAAAGAACTCTACTACGATAATCCTCCAAAATTCTGGGATAAAGATAGGACATTCACAAAAATTAGTTTGTTAAATCCTAACATTATTATTTGAGTCAAATAAATGGTGTATACATATTAGGATATCCAACAATTTGATAGCCAAATCAAAAAGCTTTTGGATAAAGGAGTAAATAGAAATAGCAAGAGTCCTCACATTAGTCTTACTTTAATGATAAGAAATCATGCTGAAGAAAAAGGAAGAAAAGCTAAAAAGGTAATCAATTATAAAAAGCTTACTGATAATACTGTCTTTGATAGCTATTATATTCCTAACAAAATAACTTTTTAAAATATGATTCAAGGAACCTCTTGGTTCTCGAAAATGAACTGTAAAAACGGCTACTGGCAGATAAAAATAGATGAGAAAAGCATTCCTTTAACGACATTTGGTGCTGCTCAAGGACATTATGAGTGGATGATAATGCCATTTGGTCTTAAAAATATACCTCAAATGTTCTAAAGAATAATGGATAATATCTTCAAGGATCTTAATCAATGCTATCTAGTTCACGTCGATGATATCTTTGTCCTTTCTAAAACCATAGAACAACATAAAGATGATGTTCTAGCTATCATTCAAAGATACATTGATCATGATATTGTTCTTGGTAAGAACAAGTGCATTTATGCTGAACATGAAATCAAGTTTTTAGGCCTAGAAGTAAAAGTTGGATAAATCATTCTACAAAAACATATTTTAGAAAAAATAGAAAATTTTCCCTAAAAGATTGAAGATGGGAAGCAACTAGAAAGGTTTCTTGGATGTGTTACCTATGCTTCATATTTCATTGAAGATCTAGCTAAATTGAGAAAATCTATGCAGCAGAAATTCAAGAAAGAAGTAAGTTGGACAGAGACTACTAGTGATTCAAAGATTGCTTTAAGCTTCAAAAAGATGTGTAAAAATATTCATATTCTGAATTTGCCTGTATTCATATTCTGAATTTTTCTAATGAAAGAGATAATTTAATTCTTGAGACAGAAGCCATCAATAAGCATTGGACTACAATACTCAAAATCAAAGAAGAAGAAAAACTTTATAAATATTGTAGTGGATATTTTAATAAAGTAGAATGCAATTATCCCACAATGGAAAAAAGAAATCCTTACAGTCATAAGGAGAATTGAAAAGTCCTTACTCTTTTTAGCCCCAAAAACCTATTCTTATTAGAACTTATTATAAAGGAATGCTTGTTTTTGTGAAAAAGAATTTATCAAATATGTAAGCGGAAGGCTAACTAATGCATTCGTAATTATGACTTATCCAGTTTTTCATCTCTATTGAACATATATAGGGATCGAAAAAATCTCTAGCAAATAGTTTAACTCAAGAACTCCCCAATGGTGATTATTCAAAGTAGAATTCCTGTCGGAAAAGGAGGACATTCAAAATGGAATGACATTACTGCTAGAACAGGTTTCTCCCTTTAGTAGAGTCCTTATGGATATTTTGGAATTTCATGAAAAAAATAGATCATGCTTTGATCTGCTATCTTCGGTCTATCTAGCAGTACAAAGATTCAGCCTTCTAGGGTTACAAATGAATTACCTAAGGTGTCCTTATGATATTTAAGAAAAAATAAGTTCCCATGTTATAGAAAAATGATTCAACGATTGGTATGTAGCCTGCATCAACTACTATCATAATTATTCCTATAATATTTGGGAGTTGTGGATACCATGATATTCGTTCTTGATATATATGGAGTTGGTGGTACAAGATTCCCAGCAAATTCAATCTCTCTAGATGACCTTATCATGAATGTATGGGAATATGGAATGATAGCTTACCTCATGAAAATTCCATATTCAAAATACCTAGTCTTCTGACTAGTGCATATTTAAAAGAATATATTTGATTCTTACATATCCTGATGGTCCAACAAAAATTCCACACAATAGAAGTCTAAGACGTATATTGCACAGTAATTGAGTATAAAAATGGGAAGGTTAAACCAACCCATTATCTAGTTCAATTAGTTGATTTAGACAATCCCAATGATGAACGACAAGAATGGTTTTCCAAACGACAAGAAGTAATTAGTGATCGTGCTTTAGCAAGAGCCATTGCTATTTACAACATTTATCACTAAATGTGGGCATTGATTTAATAAGAAAAAATACTAATGCGTTGAGGAAAAACTACTTTCGTATATTACAATAGTTTTAGCAAATATATGAAGGTAGAAGGAGCAGTTTCAGAAGATGTATTTAATTATTTCTTTGATATTGGAACTGAAAAATTCCTATCAGAAAAAGGAAAAAAATATCTTCATGAATTATTTGAAAATGGAAATCTAGAGTGCCTTTAACTTGATGAAAACTTTGATAATTATTTGGACAATGATGGACTAGAAGACATTGTTGGAGATGAAGGCTTGCAGAATCTCAGCATGGATGACTAGTCTTGTTAACATTAAGTGCTCTGAAAAGTTATTGCATCATTATTATATTATTTTATCAAGTGTCAGATTAATAAAATAATGCAATATACTGTAGCCATATGAGAGCAGCTGTAGTTATGTGAAAATATAAGTGTATGCATTGTAGCCATTACGACATCTTATGTTGTTCATCTCCTCTACAAAGGAGAGGCTGAGTGCCGAGAAGGGACACACTCATTTGAGTAGACTTGTGCAAAAAAGAAGTCGCGATTCTCTATCTTTTTATGAGCAAGCATATCTGATGATCTAAATTGCTTAAGTCTCTCTTCAATCATTCCTTTGTAATATTTCTATTTTCAAGATTTCAATAAAATAAATTTTTCAGTAGGGAACATATTCAATCGAACCTTATATTTTAAATATTATAATTTCTTTATTAAAATGTCACTATTTTACATAAAAACTTGATTAGTGACTATGGTCTAAGGTAGGAAACAAAATGGATTTGTGCTGAGTCTGATCTAAGGAAGGTATAGTTGAGATTAACAATCTCTATGAACTAAAAACTAGAAGAATGTCATAGTTTGATGCCGACTAAGTCCAGGTAACAATTAAAATTCTCTAATTAAGCATTATTAATTTGCTAATCATGATGGATCTATAATCATAGAAAATATAATATTTATAGTATAAGTAGTAGATTATGATAACTAGTACTAGTAAAGTTATTATAAGAAGTCTAATAATTTAAAATAAGAATATTTCCTAGAAAACTCCGAAATTAGTGTTATTGCACATCTTAACCAAATTAGGGTTCATTCCATAATTTCCAATAGTTTTGGGCTAAACCAACAAAAACAAAAACTTTAGAAGGTGATAAAGAAATCAAAGTGTAAAACCTCAAGATACTTAAAAATTAACACAAAAGAGTCAAGGTTGAAAAAATTAATGTCAAAGATTTGAAGGGTGGTAATGCAAAATACCTGGTAAAATTACCCACGCTTCTAGAACCATTGGTATAATCTAGGCGCTGTTCTTGCTCACAATTTTTGTTATGTAACAGTAATATTTTTTGAAAAATTGTGAGTGATATAATATTATCTGAACATAATTTTAGAAAGACACTACGCCACTATTGCATGACGATAATATTACAAATATAAATTTAAATGATATTCTCTTTATAACTGTTACGTATATTATAATAATAATATTCTTTCAGCAAATATTACGTAATATACTTAAATGATACATAGGAAACACAGTAGATAATACAGATGCTACAGTTATCACAATCTTATATTAATTCCTTCGTATATACTATTGTACATTTAGCTTTATTAATTTATTTCTCCATTAGTGCGTCATTAGTTTGATTGCTTAATATGTGTTAATTTGATTCTCCATTTATTTTGACTAAGCATGGGCTACAATTGTTTTCGTCATTAGTTTGATTTTGACCTTCGCTATATTATATTATTAATTTATAATTGTTAAATATTATGTTTTTTGGCTTGGAATTAAACGTTTGTAATTGTGCTTTCTAGTATTGGATCTATGAGATACATGAAAAATCTAACGAATTTTAATTGTAGCAATTATCCTGAGTTTTTAGTTGACCATTGTCCTTTTTTTTGGGGGAATTGAAAGAACATATTTCATTCATTAGAAGTCTTGATTTATTCCACATAATATTATTTCCTTTTTTTTTGGGAAAGGCATTATTTGGAGGAACTGACTTTTATAAGAAAAATATTAATTATTTGACAATTGCCGTGAGAATGACTTGTGTTAAAGATTAGATAAAGTAATTTTAAGGTACATACCTGCGTACCATACTCAGGTATATACCTACATAAGAGACATTATTTGGAGGAACTGACTTTTACCATACTCAGGTACATACCTACATAAAACAAAGTAATTATTTAACAAGCATTTTCATAATTCTACCAGCACAACTGACTAGACAAAGACACATTGTAGTGAAGAAAATGTACACTGCAAATAAAAAAAGATACACTATGGGTAAGAAAAGAAACATTACAGGAAACAAAAGGTACACTGTAAGAATGAAAAAGTACACTGTAGAATAGAAAAGATGCACTACTGCAAGAAAAAAAGATAAATTGTAACATATCGAGTGCGTGTCTACCACGCAACTCCAGGGTGTATATCATGCTAGATCCATATATTTGTATCAAAGAATTTTCCTATATATATATATATATATATATATATATATATATATATATATATATATATATATATATATATATATATATAATATATATATATATATAGATATATATATATATATGTATGTATGTGCATATAATATATATATATATATATATATATATATATATATCTATATAATATATATATATATATATATATATATATGAGCTAGTAAAATTTGCACAAGTAACTTTTCTCGTGCATGCTAAGGCTAATTCGTCATTGAATATGGGTCATGTTGACCCAATTAATGTGTAAGGTTTTGATGATAACAATCCAAATGTACTAGTCAATACGCTGTGCTTGAATTATGTGTTGAGATAGGATTCGGAAAAAACTTGGAGCAGTTCGAATGAGCGTGGAGCATTAAAGTCGATACATGCACAAGGAGCCCAGCTGATAACAAGAGTCTAAAAACATTGCCTCAGAACAATTTTGAGCACAGAGCATGGAGCATTGCATGGAGCACCAAAATCATGTCCAAGGAGTTCAGCTGACAACAAGAGTCTTAGGCCTAGTATGGGTTTTATTTTTTAGATTCTTGTTAATATGCCAATTAGAAGGTCTTGATTTAGCGTTTGCTTTGAAATGTTTCTAAGTACTTTAGAACACCGCCTCAAAATAGTTCTGAGAAGTCAGGTCTGCAGTGTTCTGACATCAAAGAGAAAAAACGAATTTCAAGATTTTAGAATTTTTTTACTAACAATTTTCTTGAAATAATTAGGATTAATTTCCCTGTGTCAGTTGAGTCTAAAAAGATTTTTTTCTTTAAAGATAATGTTGAGAGATTTTTTTATAGTAGAGTCTAAAAAGGTTTCTTTTCTTAAAAAGACACTATTGAAAGATTTTTGAAAGATTTTATCCTATTTTTTAAGGGAAGAATATCAAGAGGAAAGATTTTAGGAGGTTGAGTGTTAGAGTGATTGACGGAAGGAAATCTTCCTAACCCTACGGCACAAGCTCACTATTTAAATCATCTCTTTCTCAAGTCTTTCTCAAGGTTTTCCAAGGGTTTAAAATTGTCATTGTGAGTCTGAATTTTTTGAGAGAGAGCCTTCAAAGAGAGTGCCAAATCGAGTCTTCAATATTGGCATAATAGGGATTGTATTGTACCTTACATTCACCTTGTTTAGAAGCATTCAAGTAAGGAGATTTTCTCTATCTTTTTTTCATCAGTGAGATAAGAGAGTGTCCAAGTCTTGAGAGACATTGGACGTGGTTGTAACAAGGGTCTTGGGGTAGACTAAGTTATGTGGTGTTTGTAACGAAGGTCTTGGGGTAGACCAAGTTACGTGTGTGATTGAGTGATGTGTGTTACAGTTGTAACGTGTTCGCCCTGTTTAGTGAAAAGTGTGTTGAAATCCTACAGTGGTAGGTCGTGGTTTTTACACCTCAGTTGGGCTAGAGGTGGTTTTTCACGTAAAAATATTGTGTCTCCTTTATTATTTTCGCAATTAGTTTTGTTTGTACTTCACTCCAAGCACACAGTCCAAACAGTTTTCACGAGTATTCTGAAACAATCAGAAAAGTCGATAGACATAATTCACCCCCTCTTGTGTCCTCGTGTGATTAATTCTAACAAGTGGTATCAGAGTAGAGTTCTCGTATTTAGGTTAACACCTTGAGAGATCCTGAAAAGATGAATGCTCCACAAGGAATTTTCGAGGGTTAATCTATGACTCGAAAGTTCAAGAAACTCTTCAAGAAGGCTCAAGGCAATATCAAGAAAGGACGTACCAGGAAGCCATGGAACATTGAACATAATCAGTTTTCAGGGTGCTTCAGATGTGGAAAACCCGATCACATTGTGAAGAATTGCCCCATTCAGAAGGAAGAACAAGGGTCAGAACAGTTCTGAAATCATGGCAAGAGACCGCAATAGAGCAGCTCCTCAAAGCGTTTCGCTAAGGCAATGATGGCAGCCTGGGGTGAAACTTCAGAGGAGGAAGAGAACTCCCAGGAGGAAGAAGTTGTAGAAGCCCTCATAGCTAGAAGCGAGTCTGAATCGGATCTTAAATCAATCAAAAGCTTGCCCCAACTCAAGGATACGATACGTGGTCTTAGCAAAGCTAAAGGTGTGAAATTATTATTTTCCATAGTGAATGAGTGTGAGACAATAACTACTGAAAATTGCATGCTTAATTAGGTTTGTTCTGAATTGAGAAAAGATGTTAGAATGCTTGAATGGAACACACTAGAACTTGAACATGTCAATGAAGTCCTCAAATGTGAAAAACTTAAGGCAGAAGAAGAGGCCCTTGCCCTATGTAAAGATCTTGACACACTTAAAGACCTCATAAACACAAGAGAAAAAGAGTTTAACTCTGATCTTACAAGGCTGAATAGTAAGTCCCTAGACCTGAAACTTAAGGTAGAATCCTTGGTAAGTGAAAATAACCTACTGCTTGAAAAGGCGCATAAGGTCGAATCTGACCTCGTTCAGAACAGATACTGGAACAGTTCCGCATAAGTGTATGCTCATAAGGTCGAATCTGACCTCGTTCAGAACAGGCGCTGGAACAGTTCCTCAGGAGCGCTTAATTGGCTAAATACTTACCATAATAGAAATAAAGGGGACTAGGATTTGTGAATAGACCTGTCACTAGACCAATTAACAAAAAATATGTTGGACTTCAAGAAAATATAATTTGTTTTCACTGTGGAAAAACTGGTCATTATCGCTATGCTTGTCCTTTGAGAAAAAGAGCCACGGAGAGAAACTCATTGTATGTTAAATAAGTGTGGATTAGAAAAGATGACTTAACCTCCATATCAAAGAAAATGGGACCCAAATGGATCTGGGTTCCTAAGACAAACACTTCGCTGTTTGCCAGGCTAAAGTGAGAGGAGACAATCAACTATGGTTCTTGGATAGTGGTTGCTCAAGGCACATGACGGGAGACAAATCAAACTTCCTCTCACTTACAGCCTTTGATGGAGGGAGAGTGGCATTTGGAAACGGCAAATCTAGAAAAATTATCAGTGTAGGTAAGATAGGTAAATCGCTCTCTCACTCTATTGATAATGTGTATTTGGCAGACGGTTTACAACATAATTTGCTAAGAGTGTCTCAACTATGTGATAGAGGTAATCATGCGGGTTTCTCTTTGGATCAATGCTTGATTACCAATATCAAATCTAATGATGTCATGTTAAGGGGGAAGCGATACAATAATGTCTATAAAGCTTGTGTTCTTTCACTTTCTCAAAATCATTTGACTTGTTTGAGTGCTCTTAATAATGATGTTATGCTTTGGCACAAGAGGCTAGGACATGTAAGTCTTTCTCTTTTGAATAAACTTATTTCCAAGGACGTAATAGTCGGACTACCTTCCATCAAGTACAATGATGACAAGGTGTGCAACGCTTATGCTAGAGGAAAGCAAGTTAGAGCTTCTTTCAAGTCAAAGAACTGTGTTAGTACTTCCCGACCTCTTGAACTACTACATGTTGATGTGTGTGGTCCTATGAGGATCACAAGTAGAGGAGGGAAGAGGTATGTATTTTTTTATAGTGGATGATTACTCTCGTTTCACTTGGACTCTATTCTTAACATCAAAGGATGAATCATTAGAAAAATTTCTTGTTCTTCTTAAGAAAATTGAAAAGAGAGTAGGACACTCATTGGTGTGTCTTAGGTCTGATCATGGCAAGGAGTTTGAAAACTCTAGCTTCATTGAATATTGTAATGAACATGGTATTAATCAAAATTTTTCTGCCCCTAGAACACCCCAACAGAACGGGTTAGTAGAGCGTAAAAATCGTACTCTAGAATACATGACGAGGACTATGCTGGTCGCTAGTGGTCTTCCTAGAAACTTTTGGGCAGAAGCATTGAACACATCGTGCTACATTATTAATAGATGCATGATCAGACCCATATTTAACAAGACTCCTTATGAACTTTTCAAGGGATGAAAACCCAATATTATGCACTTGAGGGTGTTTGGTTGCAAATGCTATGAGCACAATAATGGGAAGGAATCCTTAGGAAAGTTCGACCCTAGAAGTGATGAAGCCATATTCTTAGGGTACTCCTCACACAGTAAGGCCTACAAAGTCTTTAACAAGCGAACCTTGTGTGGTGAGGAAAGTGTGCATCTATTTTTTGATGAGACTAACTCCTTGATTGAGCATGATACACAGGGTGAAGAGTTTGAACTTGGTCTTATGAGAAAAGACCTCTCGCTCACTCAAAACTCTATAGTTAACAAAAGTAAGGCTTCTGAAGGTGAACCAAGTCCTGGAACTGATAATTTAGAAGATGAACAGGGAGCAAACCAGTTAGGGGAAAGCATTATCGAACCTGAACAGAACCGACGCACTCAACCCAATTCCTCCGGAACTGATATGAGAACAGGCACCAGAACAATTCCAGAACCTGTTTCACCAAGTACCCAGGAGAGATTGGTAAGTGTATCTGTGGATCCATTTATGCCCCGACCCTGGAAGCACTAAAGCTCGTACCCCCCTAACCAGATCATGTATGACATTAATACAGGGGTACAAACCAGGTCCAAACTCAGAAACTTATGTGCCTTCTATGCTTTTTTATCTAACATTGAGCCAAAGAATGTTTATAAAGCCCTTGCACATTCTGAGTGGATTACTGCTATGCAAGAAGAGCTTCATTAGTTTGAAACAAACAAGGTTTGGCACCTTGAACCAAGGCCTAAGGATAGATCGATAATTGGCACCTGATGAGTATTCAAGAACAAACTGGATGAGTTCGGAACAGTCACTCGAAATAGGGCCAGGTTGGTGGTTCAGGGTTATAACCAAGAAGAGGGGATCGATTATGAGGAAACATTTGCACCTGTTGACCTCGGACTTAGCTTTATGGTATCCTCGAGGGTACAATTTTGAACTCATTGGGTATGCTGATGTGGATTATGCTGGATCCTTGGTTGATAGAAAGAGCACCTCAGGTATGGCTCATTTTCTTGGACCCTATTTGATCTCTTGGGTAACCAAGAAATAACACTCTGTTGCCATATCCATAGCAGAAGCCGAGAATGTAGCTGCTGCTTTTTATTGTAGATAAGGCAAAAACCCAAGGACTTTTCTATTGACTTCCTATATTTTGTGATAACACAAGTGTAATTAACATTGCCAAAAACCCATGTCAATATAAAAGGACTAAGTATATTGACATACGTCATCATTTTTTGAAAGACAATGTTGAAAAGGGCTTAATTTAAATGAATTTTTGTGCCACTGATAAACAAATTGCTGACATCTTTACCAAGGCACTGAGTAGAGAGTAGTTTGAGAGAAATAGACTTGAATTGAGTATGATTAAAAGAACTTGAGCATGCTTGTTTAACCCCAATGATTGCCTAGTTAAGGGTTTTTAGGCCAAATACATTGTTACAATAGATGCATTCAATTTTGTGCTTTTACTGGCATATGTGTGGAATATAACATGCTGATACTCGTTAAGGTCTAATGATATTACCCTTAGTGTTCTGAAACACCAAACTTTTAACCGTAAGAACAGGCTCTAGGAGCAGACCTGACCACTATTTGTATTATGTGCTGATCAAGTGGCGTTATTAAAAGATTGTTGGGAACCGAAATTTCCTTCTCATTACACCTAACTTATGATTTATGCCATACCTAGTGTAATGATGTGCCGCATGCAAACCATTCTCTTTCTTCAGAAGGGATGAAATAAACCCTACCATAAACTCCTTCGATTTTCGGGCCACTCATGCTCACAATTAAATCCCTCCTTTATCTCTCTCCATAACCCATCCATCCATCCCTCTCTTTCTACCAAGAACTCGATTTCCCTCTCTTTCTTTAACCCCCTTTAAAACCCTAACTTCAAATCACCTCAAATCCTCAAATCCTCACAATGGCAAGAACCTGTGGCGATCAAGCATCCTCCAAGCGCAAAACTTCTCACCCAAGATTACTACGAGACCAACTATTAAGAAAAAGGAGCGCAATTGGGATAAGTTCTGAGGGAACATCACTAGCATCTTCATCACCATAAAGGGTCTCGATTGGTATGGAAAACACTCCCTCACTTTATTTTTTAATTACTCCCTCTATTTTTGGGTTCTTGAGGAGCTTGGACTTTAGATCAGTAAACTTGAACCCTGACATGGTACCTTTAGTACGCCTAACTGCGAGTTGGGAGATTGTTGTGTATGACCTGGTTGTGTCCGAGTCTAGATTAAGGGGGAATGAGGCCGAATCAGTTGGGGAGTCAAAGGATTATAATGTTGAGCATATTGATAATGAATTTGTTGTTGAAGATGCTAAGGACAGTGATGAGGATGAACCAATTTTGCGGTTGAAACGAACTATTCTAACCAAGTCTCAAACCACAACTAAACCGACCTTTAAATGCCCTGTCAATAAGAACAAACCGGCCCATAAATCATCCAAAACACCCACGAAAATACCCCTCAAACTAGTTCCATCCAAGAAACCTACTCAAAAATGAGCTGCCCAAGAACACGTGTCAGAACTGGTTGAAGAATTTGATGAACCAAAGAAAAGAAAATTAGGAAGAACATGACACTTGGTGAGAGATATGAGCATTTCCTCCATAAATATGTGGCTCGGAGGAAGGTAGTTAAGGTGTCACACTTTCAGGAATAGGGGCTTGGGGTGTTCTTAGAAAAGTTAGAGGCCCAGGGATGGTTGGACTTGTTCATGGATATTAAGAGAGGATGTTCAGTTTTAGACTTGGCTGAGTTTTATGCAAACTGTGTTGTCACCAATGGAGTGGTAACAAGCATAACTAATGATCATGACCTACAATTTGATGCTAAGAAGTTAGTTGAGTTACTTGGAGTGTTGTTGAATTTAGGAGTACTTACCCATAAGAGGGGGGTGAATTGTGTTCGATTTTCGTGTACTTACTGACAAACACCCTCCTGATTGCAGAGGTTGTTCTTGAATTACAAACAACCTTCTGACTTGTTTGCACCAGATGTTTTCAATTTGCTCAAAGGCGAAAATCAACAAGATAAATGCGGAAATAAAGCACACACAATTTTTCCGTGGAAAACACCTCTAGCCCAACTAAGGTGTGAAAAACCACGACCTACCTCGGGTAGGATTTAACCACTTTCATTAACGGGTTTCATACGTTACAAATGTAACACACCTTGTTACAACTTGCAACCACGTAACCTTCTTTTCTAAGAAAGATTACACCACGTCCAAATCTCACCAGATTGGACACGTCCAAAGTCCACACGACTGAGGACCACTCACTCACTTTTTCGATCCAAGATCAGGGTTACAAAACACCTTACGGGGGTGCTTCCGATTTAAGTAGATGTAAGGTATAATGAGGTCCTAGTATGTCAATATCTTGAAAGCTCAGCTTAAACACAACTTGTCTCGGTTTTTCTTTTCTCAAGAGTAGCTCGAAAAATTCTTCTCACTAGAAAAACCACTTTTGCACTTCTCCCTTTTTGCGTATGTTGTGTATGTTTCTCGTTTTTTCTTATCTCATGAATGGGAGTGAAATGTTGAGTTTTTAAACAAAAAATCCAACGGTCAAAAATAAGGAGAAGTGATAAAATCAGCTATGTTTAGCAAAGAGAGATTTTTGCTTAGCACAGAGAATTCCAACGGCTAAAAGATCCAATGAGGATAGAGTTTCCCAATATTGTAGGGATTTGATTTTGGAGGATAAAAGACTATCTTTTCCCCTTAAAAATAGCCGTGAAATACCTGGAAAAGAATCTCAACTTGAATTTTGAATTAATCACTTTCCAAAGGATAAGAGAGAAATATTTTCGGTTTTGGTAAATATTTTCCAAAATCAGTTTTGCAAATCTCCCAAGTGATTTTCATATCAAAAGATTTCCTACAGCTTAAATTGCTGTCTTGGAATTTTATCAAAATATATTAGAGCTTTTGGCCAACCAAAATAAGTTTTCCAAAGTGACCGGGTTTGGCCGTTGCAGTTCAGAAACACCCTAGGTACCCTGTTTACAGGGTTGTTCAAACTTGGTGTTCTGAAGCAAATAGCGCAACCAATTCAAGAGTGGTTAGTTAGAGACTTTTCAAGATTGGCATATTAACAAGAGTCTAAAAAATAAAACCTAAATTACCCAAGACATCTTGTTGTAGATCCAGTCATCTTGTTCAAGACGAATACGCTGCCCCAACCACCTAGACCAACCTGTTTGCCAGGTTGCTCTTGTATCGCTTGAGTTCAGAAAGGCCTGTTTGCTGGATTGTCCTTGAAACACCTAGCCTGTTTGCCAGGTTGTTCTTGTATTGCTTGAGTTCAGGAACTGATCTTAACACACAATCAACTCATCGAGGTGGTGTTCTTGACTTGAGCGTGAGTCATCAAGGTATGAGACCTGTTCTTAAGACTTGTTCTCAACATTCAGCAAACAAGTTAAGACGCATATTGAAAATAACAGTGTATGCCTGTTTGGAGAACTTTGTTTGGAGCAACATTACTTAAGAGCATTTTACACTTGGGTTTGTTGTCATCAAAACTGAATATACTAATTCAACAATTTTCCCCTTTTTGATGATGACAAACCAAGTGTCCATATTAAAAAAATTGAATGCTGATAGGGATCCACGTAGGTACAAGGAGTTAGAGGTCAACCCACCCTATCGAGTCAAGGTCAGGCTCATTCGTCATACTTTGTCAATAGGTTACACTATTCTTCCCCCTTTTGGCATCATTAAAAAGCAAGAACAACAGGACGGTTGCAAGAAAAGCATATAACGCATTGCAAATATATATTTCATTGCAAAGAAAAGTAGTACAATGCCAAAACAATAAAACTAAGAGAGGAGGAGGAGGAGACTAGAGACCAGCCTAGACAATCAAGGAGCAGGGGGTGGTTTCGTTTGCAGGAGAGGACTTCACAGCAGGTTTAGAGGTTGATTTTTGAGGGGCTTGATCTTCAGAGGACTCGGAGAACACCAGTGTTCCCTGTTTGAAAGAGGTGTTCTTAGAGTCAGAACTCGAGAACCCCTCGGTAGAAGAAGAGGAAATCTCCTTGATGATTGGAGCAGAGGGTTTAGAGATGCGAGGAGCGGATTGAAAAGCTATTCTTACCGATTTACGAGAAGGCTTGGAGGATTTTGGAGAAGAGGGAGTTTGAGAGGGCTGAGACCTTGGTTGTGGCCTTGTTCTTGGCGTTCTGCTGTGCCTGGCCACTATTTTCATCCTTTTCCTTTTCTCTCCGGTTTGAGCAACGGGAGTAGTGAGTTCAGCCTCAGGGAGAGAATCCTTCTCCTGACTCTCCTCTGATGTCTCATTCGAATTCCCTCGGAAATCGACATTCAGATCCTCCACACACACGGCGTCAAAAGAGTCTTTCCCTATTTCTGGCACTGTTACAGGAAACAGCCCAAAAGAACAGGGTTCGAAATTATCACTAAACCCTTCAGGGGTTTCCAAGATTTTGTCTTGAGGCCCCGATGGTGCACCCTCTAACTCTACTTTAATGGGACATACAACTGACCCCACAAGAAACACCAATTCCCTTCCATAATTGAAGGGAATATCGTCCATCCCTATCCCGACTGACTTTAGGAACAAGCTTTTTAGAAATCTGAAAGGCTTGTACAGGATTGGGCGAGGGAGAGCAGGGATTGAGGACGCAAGAACCAGGGCTTTTGAGTGAGAGGTGTTGTTGGAAGCCATTGTTGCTAGAGGAGAGAGATTAGGGTTTAAGGTTGTTTGCAGGGTTTGCTTTTAAGCGAGATGAAGTCAGGTGAAAAGAAGAACTGAGAACAGGGCATTTAAAGAGAGAGAGAGCACCCAAAATCTTTTAAAGATCTCTAGGTTTGCAACGGGTGAGAACATTAAAGGCGTGTGCCTTGGTAAGGAGGGAGGTTTAAAGAAAACACATTCCTATATGCATCGAACAACCAAGGGACGTACCTGTTCTTTCTGTTCGATCAAGATACTTGCCTGTTCTTCGCCGTTTGATCTTGATTTGACTCATTAGTACTAGGGGTGGCAGAGCTGCTCCAGTGATCCTTAGTACATCCCCTTATGCTGCACTCTTTGTATAAATTAAAAAAAAAACGCACGCAATTCGAGTGTATGCACTCATTGTACATAAATCACATCAGTTGCTAATAAGATTTGCAAACAAGGGGAGAGAACAGGGTGTAGAGGTTGTTTTTACCAAACCTAGTTCATGTCTTGGAAACAAGTATCTCAGGGTGTTCTTACCAACCCTAGTTCCAGTCTATTTCTCTCAAATTGATCTCTAGCTAGTGCCTTAGTGAATATATCAGCAATTTGATTTTCCGTTGTGCAAAAATTCATAGAAATTAAACCCTTTTCAACATTATCTCTCAAGAAATGATGTCGAATGTCAATATGCTTTGTTCTTTTGTATTAAAATGGATTTTTGGCAATGTTAATTGCACTTGTGTTATCATAAAAAATAGGAATGCATCCAATGTCAACACAAAAGTCCTTAAACTGTTGTCTTACCCACAACAGTTGAGCACAACATGAAGCTGCTGCAACATATTCAGCTTCTGCTGTGGACATGGCAACTGAATGTTGCTTCTTGGTAGCCCAAGATACCAAACAAGGTCCAAGAAAGTGAGCCATACCTGAGGTACTCTTTCTATCAACTAGGAATCCAGCATAGTCAGCGTCAGCATATCCAACAAGATCAAAATTGCAACCTCTAGGATACCATAAAGCTAAATTGGGTGTATGCTTCAAATATCTTAGTATCCGTTTAACAGCTTTAAGATGAGTTTCCTTAGGATTAGACTGAAAACGGGCACATAAACCAACACTAAAAACAATATCCGGTCTACTAGCGGTTAGGTATAGGAGTGACCCAATCATGCCCCTATAGAGTTTCTCCTCAACTGAGGGACTCCCATCATCCATAACCAACTTGGTTGAAGGAGAAATAGAAGTGTCTATGGATTTGGCCGACTCCATCCCAAAACGCTTAAGTAGCTCCTTGATATACTTTTGTTGATGGATCATGGTGCCGTTTGGAGTTTGCTTGATTTGTAAGCCTAAGAAAAAGTTAAGCTCACCTATCATGCTCATCTCAAACTCACTCCTCATCATATTTGAAAATTCATTGCATAAATCATGATGAGTTGCACCAAATATAATGTCATCAACATATATTTGGACAATCAATAAATGTTCCCCCTTAGTTTTTAGAAACAAGGTATTGTCTACCTTGCCTCTTCTAAAATTATTTTCAAGTAAAAAACTTGACAAACGTTCATACCAAGCTCATCTTTCCTAATCCAGATTTGTTTCACATACCTTTCATTCTTTTCAATGGCATACCTTCTTGAAGGACATGAATATTGATAGTGACCAGTTTTACCACAATGAAAGCAAACAATGTTTTTAGGTAATCCCACATACTTTCCATGGATTGGGTAAACGGTTCATTTAGGCTTACATCCAAGTCCCTTTTTGTTTCGACTGTGGTGAGTGTTTAACCAATCAAGGGCTTGTGAGGATTTGTTCCACAACCTGTTTGTGGCAAGGTCGTGTTCTGTGCGTTTTGCTTTAGCCGACAGGTT
This sequence comes from Carnegiea gigantea, assembly GCA_029747015.1. Lineage (NCBI taxonomy): Eukaryota > Viridiplantae > Streptophyta > Magnoliopsida > Caryophyllales > Cactaceae > Carnegiea > Carnegiea gigantea. The sequence continues at coordinate 147,496 of JAKOGI010000492.1, forward strand.
CTTGTTTTCAGCAAGCAAAACTTCGACCTTTTCTTTAAGCTCAAGGGTTTCCTTTTCAGCCTTGGCTTGATTGGTGGTATATTTTACTTCGTTCGAGATCAAGGTCTCCCTAAGGTCATTTATGGTTTGATGTGAAGCTAGAATTTCTCTTTCAGCCTCAAGTTTCTCATTCTTAAGGATCTCATTTTCTAGTTCTAGGTCTCGGACATCTCGTTTCAATTCAGCACAAGTATGCCTCAAGGTATACAAAAGTTTTTCGAGAGTTGCTTTATTGAGACCACGTACCTTGTTCTTGAGATCAGTCAATCTGTTTGTGGATTCATCATCTGAGTCTGAGTCACCTTGTGCCATGAGAGCTACAGCATCTCTTTCACTTTCAGATTCACCTTCATCCTCAGAAGAGTCTCCCCAGGCAGCAAGCATAGCCTTCGAGAATCTTTTGCCTGAGGTGTTCACAGGTTGTTTTCGAACCTGTTTTCTGGGTTGTTCGAACTCCTGCTCTTCTCGAAGCAGAGGGCAGTTTTTCACAAGGTGATCTGGTTTGCCACATTTAAAACACCCTGTGAACTGTTCTCGGGGGGTGTTTCTGGATTTACTGAAGTCCTTTCTTCTGCTGTTTTCTTTGACCTTTTTGAAGAATTTCTTGAACTTTCGTGTCATTAAGGCCATCTCTTCATCCTCAAGGTCAGAGTCATCATCCTCTTGTGCTTTCAAGGCAAGCCCACGATCCTTCTTCTGCTCCTCTTTTTGTTGTGAGTTCTTTCTGAGTTCATAGGTTTGAAGATTGCCAATCAACTCGTCGAGGGTGATCTTGTTCATGTCTTTAGCTTCTTGGATGGCTGTCACCTTCGCTTCCCAAGACCGAGGCAAAATCCTTAGAATCTTCCTCACCAGCTCTTCTGTGGTGAAGGATTTTCCCAGGGATTTTAGCTCGTTTGTTATGTGGGTGAAGCGTGTGTACATATCCATCACGTTCTCACGATCACCCATATCAAACAACTCATATTGCCTCATGAGTAGCTCAATACGTGATTGTTTGACTTGACTTGTTCCTTCATGAGCTACTTGGAGGGCATTCCATATCTCCTGGGCTGACTCACACTCCGAGATACGTGTATATTCATCTGGACCTAGGCCAAAATATAATAGCTTCTTGGCCTTGGCATTCTTTTCCATTTTCTTATAGTCTTCAGCATCAAACTCTATGGGTTCCTTGGGAACCTTCTTACCATCTTCAAGCACCTTGGTGGGAACAAGGGGCCCGTTCTTGATGAGCATCCATAACTCATAATCTTCTGCCTGAATATAGTTCTCCATCCTATTCTTCCACCAACTATAATGTTGGCCGTTGAAATAGGGTGGCCGAGTAATGGATTGCCCTTCAAGGATTCCTTGTGGTATACTCATCTTCAGAATCTCTCAAGGTGTTAGCCCTTTTGTGAGAGAACCTGCTCTGATACCACTTGTTGAATTTAGGAGTACTTACTCACACTCCGAGATACGTGTATATTATATCTGGACCTAGGCCAAAATATAATAGCTTCTTGGCCTTGGCATTCTTTTCCATTTTCTTATAGTCTTCAGCATCAAACTCTATGGGTTCCTTGGGAACCTTCTTACCATCTTCAAGCACCTTGGTGGGAACAAGGGGCCCGTTCTTGATGAGCATCCATAACTCATAATCTTCTGCCTGAATATAGTTTTCCATCCTATTCTTCCACCAACTATAATGTTGGCCGTTGAAATAGGGTGGCCGAGTAATGGATTGCCCTTCAAGGATTCCTTGTGGTGTACTCATCTTCAGAATCTCTCAAGGTGTTAGCCCTTTTGTGAGAGAACCTGCTCTGATACCACTTGTTGAATTTAGGAGTACTTACCCACAAGAGGGGGGTGAATTGTGGTGTTCGATTTTCGCGTACTTACTGACAAACACCCTCCTGATTGCAGAGGTTGTTCTTGAATTACAAACAACCTTCTGACTTGTTTGCACCAGATGTTTTCAATTTGCTCAAAGGCGAAAATCAACAAGATAAATGCGGAAATAAAGCACACACAATTTTTCCGTGGAAAACACCTCTAGCCCAACTGAGGTGTGAAAAACCACGACCTACCTCGTGTAGGATTTAACCACTTTCACTAACGGGCTTCACACGTTACAAATGTAACACACCTTGTTACAACTTGCAACCACGTAACCTTCTTTTCTAAGAAAGGTTACACCACGTCCAAATCTCACCAGATTGGACACGTCCAAAGTCCACACGACTGAGGACCACTCACTCACTTTTCTGATCCAAGATCAGGGTTACAAAACACCTTACGGGGGTGCTTCTGATTTAAGCAGATGTAAGGTACAATGAGGTCCTAGTATGCCAATATCTTGAAAGCTCAGCTTAAACACAACTTGTCTCGGTTTTTCTTTTCTCAAGAGTAGCTCGAAAAATTCTTCTCACTAGAAAAACCACTTTTGCACTTCTCCCTTTTTGCGTATGTTGTGTATGTTTCTCGTTTTTTCTTATCTTCTGAATGGGAGTGAAATGTTGAGTTTTTAAACAAAAAATCCAACGGTCAAAAACAAGGAGAAGTGATAAAATCAGCTATGTTTAGCAAAGAGAGATTTTTGCTTAGCACAGAGAATTCCAACGGCTAAAAGATCCAATGAGGATAGAGTTTCCCAATATTGTAGGGATTTGATTTTGGAGGATAAAAGACTATCTTTTCCCCTTAAAAATAGCCGTGAAATACCTGGAAAAGAATCTCAGCTTGAATTTTGAATTAATCACTTTCCAAAGGATAAGAGAGAAATATTTTTGGTTTTGGTAAATATTTTCCAAAATCAGTTTTGCAAATCTCCCAAGTGATTTTCATATCAAAAGATTTTCTACAGCTTAAATTGCTGTCTTGGAATTTTATCAAAATATATTAGAGCTTTTGGCCAACCAAAATAAGTTTTCCAAAGTGACCGGGTTTGGCCGTTGCAGTTCAGAAACACCCTAGGTACCCTGTTTACAGGGTTGTTCAAACTTGGTGTTCTGAAGCAAATAGCGCAACCAATTCAAGAGTGGTTAGTTAGAGACTTTTCAAGATTGGCATATTAACAAGAGTCTAAAAAATAAAACCTAAATTACCCAAGACATCTTGTTGTAGATCCAGTCATCTTGTTCAAGACGAATACGCTGCCCCAACCACCTAGACCAACCTGTTTGCCAGGTTGTTCTTGTATCGCTTGAGTTCAGAAAGGCCTGTTTGCTGGATTGTCCTTGAAACACCTAGCCTGTTTGCCAGGTTGTTCTTGTATTGCTTGAGTTCAGGAACTGATCTTAACACACAATCAACTCATCGAGGTGGTGTTCTTGACTTGAGCGTGAGTCATCAAGGTATGAGACCTGTTCTTAAGACTTGTTCTCAACATTCAGCAAACAAGTTAAGACGCATATTGAAAATAACAGTGTATGCCTGTTTGGAGAACTTTGTTTGGAGCAACATTACTTAAGAGCATTTTACACTTGGGTTTGTTGTCATCAAAACTGAATATACTAATTCAACAATTTCCCCCTTTTTGATGATGACAAACCAAGTGTCCATATTAAAAAAATTGAATGCTGATAGGGATCCACGTAGGTACAAGGAGTTAGAGGTCAACCCACCCTATCGAGTCAAGGTCAGGCTCATTCGTCATACTTTGTCAATAGGTTACACTATTCTTCCCCCTTTTGGCATCATTAAAAAGCAAGAACAACAGGACGGTTGCAAGAAAAGCATATAAAGCATTGCAAATAGATATTTCATTGCAAAGAAAAGTAGTACAATGCCAAAACAATAAAACTAAGAGAGGAGGAGGAGGAGACTAGAGACCAGCCTAGACAATCAAGGAGCAGGGGGTGGTTTCGTTTGCAGGAGAGGACTTCACAGCAGGTTTAGAGGTTGATTTTTGAGGGGCTTGATCTTCAGAGGACTCGGAGAACACCGGTGTCCCCTGTTTGAAAGAGGTGTTCTTAGAGTCAGAACTCGAGAACCCCTCGGTAGAAGAAGAGGAAATCTCCTCGATGATTGGAGCAGAGGGTTTGGAGATACGGGGAGCGGATTGAAAAGCTATTCTTGCAGATTTGCGAGAAGGCTTGGAGGATTTTGGAGAAGAGGGAGTTTGAGAGGGCTGAGACCTTGGTTGTGGCCTTGTTCTTGGCGTTCTGCTGCGCCTGGCCACTATTTTCACCCTTTTCCTTTTCTCTCCGGTTTGAGCAACCGGAGTAGTGAGTTCAGCCTCAGGGAGAGAATCCTTCTCCTGACTCTCCTCTGATGTCTCATTCGAATTCCCTCGAAAATCGACATTCAGATCCTCCACACACACGGCGTCAAAAGAGTCTTTCCCTGTTTCTGGCACTGTTTCAGGAAACAGCCCAAAAGAACAGGGTTCGAAATTATCACTAAACCCTTCAGGGGTTTCCAAGATTTTGTCTTGAGGCCCCGATGGTGCACCCTCCGACTCTACTTTAATGGGACATGCAACTGACCCCACAAGAAACACCAATTCCCTTCCACAATTGAAGGGAATATCGTCCATCCCTATCCCGACTGACTTTAGGAACAAGCTTTTTAGAAATCTGAAAGGCTTGTACAGGATTGGGCGAGGGGGAGCAGGGATTGAGGACGCAAGAACCAGGGCTTTTGAGTGAGAGGTGTTGTTGGAAGCCATTGTTGCTAGAGGAGAGAGATTAGGGTTTAAGGCTGTTTGCAGGGTTTGCTTTTGAGCGAGATGAAGTCAGGTGAAAAGAAGAACTGAGAACAGGGCATTTAAAGAGAGAGAGAGCACCCAAAATCTTTTAAAGATCTCTAGGTTTGCAACGGGTGAGAACATTAAAGGCGTGTGCCTTGGTAAGGAGGGAGGTTTAAAGAAAACACATTCCCATATGCATCGAACAACCAAGGGACGTACCTGTTCTTTCCGTTCGATCAAGATACCTGCCTGTTCTTCGCCGTTTGATCTTGATTTGACTCATTGGTACTAGGGGTGGCAGAGCTGCTCCAGTGATCCTTAGTACATCCCCTTATGCTGCACTCTTTGTATAAATTAAAAAAAACGCACGCAATTCGAGTGTATGCACTCATTGTACATAAATCACATCAGTTGCTAATAAGATTTGCAAACAAGGGGAGAGAACAGGGTGTAGAGGTTGTTTTTACCAAACCTAGTTCATGTCTTGGAAACAAGTATCTCAGGGTGTTCTTACCAACCCTAGTTCCAGTCTATTTCTCTCAAATTGATCTCTAGCTAGTGCCTTAGTGAATATATCAGCAATTTGATTTTCCGTTGTGCAAAAATTCATAGAAATTAAACCCTTTTCAACATTATCTCTCAAGAAATGATGTCGAATGTCAATATGCTTTGTTCTTTTATGTTGACATGGATTTTTGGCAATGTTAATTGCACTTGTGTTATCATAAAAAATAGGAATGCATCCAATGTCAACACAAAAGTCCTTAAGCTGTTGCCTTATCCACAACAGTTGAGCACAACATGAAGCTGCTGCAACATATTCAGCTTCTGCTGTGGACATGGCAACTGAATGTTGCTTCTTGGTAGCCCAAGATACCAAACAAGGTCCAAGAAAGTGAGCCATACCTGAGGTACTCTTTCTATCAACTAGGAATCCAGCATAGTCAGCGTCAGCATATCCAACAAGATCAAAATTGCAACCTCTAGGATACCATAAAGCTAAATTGGGTGTATGTTTCAAATATCTTAGTATCCGTTTAACAGCCTTAAGATGAGTTTCCTTAGGATTAGACTGAAAACGGGCACATAAACCAACACTAAAAACAATATCCGGTCTACTAGCGGTTAGGTATAGGAGTGACCCAATCATGCCCCTATAGAGTTTCTCCTCAACTGAGGGACTCCCATCATCCATAACCAACTTGGTTGAAGGAGAAATAGGAGTGTCTATGGATTTGGCCGACTCCATCCCAAAACGCTTAAGTAGCTCCTTGATATACTTTTGTTGATGGATCATGGTGCCGTTTGGAGTTTGCTTGATTTGTAAGCCTAAGAAAAAATTAAGCTCACCTATCATGCTCATCTCAAACTCACTCCTCATCATATTTGAAAATTCATTGCATAAATCATGATGAGTTGCACCAAATATAATGTCATCAACATATATTTGGACAATCAATAAATGTTCCCCCTTAGTTTTTAGAAACAAGGTATTGTCTACCTTGCCTCTTCTAAAATTATTTTCAAGTAAAAAACTTGACAAACGTTCATACCAAGCTCATCTTTCCTAATCCAGATTTGTTTCACATACCTTTCATTCTTTTCAATGGCATACCTTCTTGAAGGACATGAATATTGATAGTGACCAGTTTTACCACAATGAAAGCAAACAATGTTTTCAGGTAATCCCACATACTTTCTATGGATTGGGTAAACGGTTCGTTTAGGCTTACATCCAAGTCCCTTTTTGTTTCGACTGTGGTGAGTGTTTAACCAATCAAGGGCTTGTGAGGACTTGTTCCACAACCTGTTTGTGGCAAGGTCGTGTTCTGTGCGTTTTGCTTTAGCCGACAGGTTCTTGTTTTCAGCAAGCAAAACTTCGACCTTTTCTTTAAGCTCAAGGGTTTCCTTTTCAGCCTTGGCTTGATTGGTGGTATATTTTACTTCGTTCAAGATCAAGGTCTCCCTAAGGTCATTTATGGTTTGATGTGAAGCTAGAATTTCTCTTTCAGCCTCAAGTTTCTCATTCTTAAGGATCTCATTTTCTAGTTCTAGGTCTCGGACATCTCGTTTCAATTCAGCACAAGTATCCATCAAGGTATACAAAAGTTTTTCGAGAGTTGCTTTATTGAGACCACGTACCTTGTTCTTGAGATCAGTCAAGCTGTTTGTGGATTCATCATCTGAGTCTGAGTCACCTTGTGCCATGAGAGCTACAGCATCTCCTTCACTTTCAGATTCACCTTCATCCTCAGAAGAGTCTCCCCAGGCAGCAAGCATAGCCTTCGAGAATCTTTTGCCTGAGGTGTTCACAGGTTGTTTTCGAACCTGTTTTCTGGGTTGTTCGAACTCCTGCTCTTCTCGAAGCAGAGGGCAGTTTTTCACAAGGTGATCTGGTTTGCCACATTTAAAACACCCTGTGAACTGTTCTCGGGGGGTGTTTCTGGATTTACTGAAGTCCTTTCTTCTGCTGTTTTCTTTGACCTTTTTGAAGAATTTCTTGAACTTTCGTGTCATTAAGGCCATCTCTTCATCCTCAAGGTCAGAGTCATCATCCTCTTGTGCTTTCAAGGCAAGCCCACGATCCTTCTTCTGCTCCTCTTTTTGTTGTGAGTTCTTTCTGAGTTCATAGGTTTGAAGATTGCCAATCAACTCGTCGAGGGTGATCTTGTTCATGTCTTTAGCTTCTTGGATGGCTGTCACCTTCGCTTCCCAAGACCGAGGCAAAATCCTTAGAATCTTCCTCACCAGCTCTTCTGTGGTGAAGGATTTTCCCAGGGATTTTAGCTCGTTTGTTATGTGGGTGAAGCGTGTGTACATATCCATCACGTTCTCACGATCACCCATATCAAACAACTCATATTGCCTCATGAGTAGCTCAATACGTGATTGTTTGACTTGACTTGTTCCTTCATGAGCTACTTGGAGGGCATTCCATATCTCCTGGGCTGACTCACACTCCGAGATACGTGTATATTCATCTGGACCTAGGCCAAAATATAATAGCTTCTTGGCCTTGGCATTCTTTTCCATTTTCTTATAGTCTTCAGCATCAAACTCTATGGGTTCCTTGGGAACCTTCTTACCATCTTCAAGCACCTTGGTGGGAACAAGGGGCCCGTTCTTGATGAGCATCCATAACTCATAATCTTCTGCCTGAATATAGTTCTCCATCCTATTCTTCCACCAACTATAATGTTGGCCGTTGAAATAGGGTGGCCGAGTAATGGATTGCCCTTCAAGGATTCCTTGTGGTGTACTCATCTTCAGAATCTCTCAAGGTGTTAGCCCTTTTGTGAGAGAACCTGCTCTGATACCACTTGTTGAATTTAGGAGTACTTACCCACAAGAGGGGGGTGAATTGTGGTGTTCGATTTTCGCGTACTTACTGACAAACACCCTCCTAATTGCAGAGGTTGTTCTTGAATTACAAACAACCTTCTGACTTGTTTGCACCAGATGTTTTCAATTTGCTCAAAGGCGAAAATCAACAAGATAAATGCGGAAATAAAGCACACATAATTTTTCCGTGGAAAACACCTCTAGCCCAACTGAGGTGTGAAAAACCACGACCTACCTCGTGTAGGATTTAACCACTTTCACTAACGGGCTTCACACGTTACAAATGTAACACACCTTGTTACAACTTGCAACCACGTAACCTTCTTTTCTAAGAAAGGTTACACCACGTCCAAATCTCACCAGATTGGACACGTCCAAAGTTCACACGACTGAGGACCACTCACTCACTTTTCTGATCCAAGATCAGGGTTACAAAACACCTTACGGGGGTGCTTCTGATTTAAGCAGATGTAAGGTACAATGAGGTCCTAGTATGCCAATATCTTGAAAGCTCAGCTTAAACACAACTTGTCTCGGTTTTTCTTTTCTCAAGAGTAGCTCGAAAAATTCTTCTCACTAGAAAAACCACTTTTGCACTTCTCCCTTTTTGCGTATGTTGTGTATGTTTCTCGTTTTTTCTTATCTTATGAATGGGAGTGAAATGTTGAGTTTTTAAACAAAAAATCCAACGGTCAAAAACAAGGAGAAGTGATAAAATCAGCTATGTTTAGCAAAGAGAGATTTTTGCTTAGCACAGAGAATTCCAACGGCTAAAAGATCCAATGAGGATAGAGTTTCCCAATATTGTAGGGATTTGATTTTGGAGGATAAAAGACTATCTTTTCCCCTTAAAAATAGCCGTGAAATACCTGGAAAAGAATCTCAGCTTGAATTTTGAATTAATCACTTTCCAAAGGATAGGAGAGAAATATTTTCGGTTTTGGTAAATATTTTCCAAAATCAGTTTTGCAAATCTCTCAAGTGATTTTCATATCAAAAGATTTCCTACAGCTTAAATTGCTGTCTTGGAATTTTATCAAAATATATTAGAGCTTTTGGCCAACCAAAATAAGTTTTCCAAAGTGACCGGGTTTGGCCGTTGCAGTTCAGAAACACCCTAGGTACCCTGTTTACAGGGTTGTTCAAACTTGGTGTTCTGAAGCAAATAGCGCAACCAATTCAAGAGTGGTTAGTTAGAGACTTTTCAAGATTGGCATATTAACAAGAGTCTAAAAAATAAAACCTAAATTACCCAAGACATCTTGTTGTAGATCCAGTCATCTTGTTCAAGACGAATACGCTGCCCCAACCACCTAGACCAACCTGTTTGCCAGGTTGTTCTTGTATCGCTTGAGTTCAGAAAGGCCTGTTTGTTGGATTGTCCTTGAAACACCTAGCCTGTTTGCCAGGTCGTTCTTGTATTCCTTGAGTTTAGGAACTGATCTTAACATACAATCAACTCATCGAGGTGGTGTTCTTGACTTGAGCGTGAGTTATCAAGGTATGAGACCTGTTCTTAAGACTTGTTCTCAACATTCAGCAAACAAGTTAAGACGCATATTGAAAATAACAGTGTATGCCTGTTTGGAGAACTTTGTTTGGAGCAACATTACTTAAGAGCATTTTACACTTGGGTTTGTTGTCATCAAAACTGAATATACTAATTCAACAAGTGTTCTCCGAAGGTTTTGATGTGTATATGCGAGAGGACAAGGGCGTCTTAGGTGAAGAATGACTGCTGGATTGACCCAGAAGTTAGCCCAAAAAACCCATCTGACTATGTCCCGGTCTGTCAGAAAGGGGAAATGATGACATTGCATTAACAGTTGTTTTGGTTTGTGATTAAGAATATTGTTCCCTAAGGTCAAGGACGTAACCTTGCTGATCCCATGGACATATGCTATACTGATTTGTTGGATAGGGGTGAGCAAATTAACTTGCCCGCAATCATGATTAACCATATTAGGAGAATTGCCAACACATCCAAGAATCATGACATGGGGTGTGGGTTCTTGCCGATGTCAGTGTTAGAGAAGCTTGGAATTCCCTTGCAGAAGAGAGGAAGCTTTTAGCTCAGTGATGAGATTGGCAGCAGCACATTCATTGGGTGTGGTTTCAAAGTAACAAAAGGCGGTAGTGCAACTTCAGAACAGGGGCTCCAAACACCTCTTGGACCTGTTCTCAGTGAAGCCTCCACATCCAGCGCCCTTATCATTAAAACACTGTTACAGGATTAGATCACCTTGAAGGGGGAGATAGCTGAAGTTAAGCAAGCGCGTACAAAGAACAAGGCGCTCAATGCAAAACGTTACGAGGATCTGCTGAGTGCCCTTCTTGTCCTCACGGCCAAATTCCCTCCTCCACCTTCCTCTACCTGAACCTGTTTCTTCCCCTGTTCCTAACATTGTTTTTCAAACACTTGGTTATGTATGTGACTACTAATGGTTTATGGCTGTTTTTGGATGGTTAATGCATTTCTGCTATAACTTTGCTTATTGCATGTGTTATTTGCTTATGCGTGACTCGGATGACCAATATCGTTCCTGTACCATATACTTGAGTGTATAGCTGTTACTTCCTGCATTACCGCTTTGGTGGTGATTGCATCCACACTGGATTTTTGTTTCCGGTCTCCTCACCCTTTTTGATGATGTCAAAAGGGAGAAGATGAGTATGACCTTGTTTCGATTAGTTTGCCTAGTGTAAGTTGACCCCTTAACTCTTGTGTTTCTCTCTAGTGTGAGGGTGGATAACTGTTTGACACTAATGTATATTTGCCCTATCTCACTATTAATTATCATTAATGACTTACGGTTATTTGGTTTGTCATCATCAAAAAGGGTGAACTTGTTGACCCAATTAATGTGTAAGGTATTGATGATAACAATCCAAATGTACTAGTCAATATGTTGTGTTTGAATTATATGTTGAGACAGGATGCGGAAAATACTTGGAGCAGTTCGAATAGGCGTGAAGCATCAAAGTCGATATATATACAAGGAGCCCAGCTGATAACAAGAGTCTGAGAACGTTGCCTCAGAGCAGTTCTGAGCACAGAGCATAGAGCATCGCATGGAACATCAAAATTATATCCAAGGAGTTCAGCTCATAACAAGAGTCTTAGGCTTAGTATGGGTTTTATTTTTTAGATTCTTGTTAATATGCCAATTAGAAGATCTTAACTTAGCGTTTGCTTTGAAATATTTTTAAGTACTTCAGAACACTGCCTCAGAACAGTTCTAAGAAGTCAGGCCTGCGGTATTCTGACGTCAAAGACAAAAAACAAATTTTAAGATTTTAGAATTTTTTTTACTGACGATTTTCTTGGAATAATTAGGATTAATTTATCTATGTCAGTTGAGTCTAAAAAGATTTTTTCTTTAAAGATAATGTTGAGAGATTTTTTAGTAGTAGAGTCTAAAAAGGTTTCTTTCCTTAAAAGATGCTATTGAAAGATTTTTGAAAGATTTTATCCTATTCTTTAAGGGAAGAATATCAAGAGGAAAGATTTTAGGAGGTTGAGTGTTAGAGTGATTGAGGGAAGGAAATCTTCCTAACCCTATAGCACAAGCTCACTATTTAAGTCGCCTCTTTCTCAAGTTTTTCTCAAGGTTTTCCGAGGGTTTAAAATTGTCATTGTGAGCCTGAATTTTCTGAGAGAAACCGTCAAAGAGAGTGCTAAATCGAATCTTCAATATTGGTATAATAGGGATTGTATTGAAGCTTACATTTAGAAGCATTCAAGTAAAGGGATTTTCTTTTTCTTTTTTCCATCATTGAGATAAGAGAGTGTCCAAATCTTGGGAGACATTGGACGTGGTTGTGACGAGAGTCTCGGAGATACATGGTGTTTGTAACGAAGGTCTTGGGGTAGACCAAGTTACGTGTGTGACTGAGTCACGTGTGTTACAGTTGTAACGTGTTTGGCCCGTTTAGTGAAAAGTGTGTTAAAATCCTACAGTGGTAGGTCGTGGTTTTTACACCTCAGTTGGGCCAGAGGTGGTTTTCCATGTAAAAATATTGTGTTTCCTTTGTTATTTCGCAATTAGTTTTGTTTCTGCTTTACTCCAAACACACAGTCCAAACAGTTTTCACAAGTGTTCTGAAACAATCAAAAAAGTCGGTAGACACAATTCACCCCCCTCTTGTGCCCTCGTGCGATTAATTCTAACAGGTCATGTTGACTGTCAAGCTCATTTGATCATAGCACAACTAAACATTCAAAAATTTAATTTTTTCTTTCCATTTGGTTGAAAGCCTGCCAAAAATAATGGAAAAGGGTTTTGATTGGTAAGCAGCAGAGCATTAAAAGTTGGGTGCTATCAAGTGTAAAAGCAAGCAATTAAGCATATGCACTCGCTTTAGCTGTACGCCTATATTGCATTATTTATAGCTATGTATTGGATCTTTAATCTTTGAATTGAAATAGTATTGGTTTCTTATTTCGGTTAGGAGGGAAATGATATCTCGAGTAGTAGTATTTGCTTACGAAAGAGATGACAAAACAATTCCACCAACTCCTTAACTCTTGTCCTTATTCTCGAGTGCTCTGAACTCATGTACTCATCCTTAACCCTTCTGTATACGACAATATTAATCTACCACCGACCTGCATGCCTCTTTGGCTCTGTTCGACAATAACATTTTGAGTAGCATTTAACGTATTGACTAAATCATTACACTAGTAAGTTAAATTTTAGTGTTCAATAATCTACTGTTTGGACTAACATTTCAGGTAGAGTTTTGCATTTTAAGCAGTATTTCTAAAAGGTTAATAGTATTAGCTTTTGACATTTAAAAGTAGCATTTCATACTTTTTGGCAAAAAAAGTTTTGGAAAATATCTACATTTTTTAAAGTCAATTTATATTAATAAGCTAAGTCAATAGCTAAATTTATCGAATACATTTGCTTCAACAGCTCATTTAAACAGTTATTCGCTAACAACTAAATTGAAACTACTATCCGCTACTAAATAATTATCCACTACCTGAACCACTATTCGCTACCTAAACAGTTATTTTTACTGAACATGGCTATTGTGTTACTAACTATTACGCTTTGCCTTTCTCTAGGGAAATGCAATACCTACCATTTTAGCACACCATCACGAGCTAGTTGAGGGAAAGAAATCGCGGGAATATGAACAAGGACATGCAATTAATTGTATCACTTAAATTTTTATCAAATAGCACAGAAGAAAGGGGACGAAGATAGCCAAATAGCTGTTGTATTGCCTGCTCATGTCCAACTTATATGTCTACAATTTCGAAGCAATTCATATGCCTTAGACCCACAAACCCTAGCCGCCTAAGTCTCCTTATCTTAGGCAACAATCAACTAAAATTATTACAAAATATGGACACAAAATATGTCCTTCCTAATCAAATATTCACAAAATATATTTATTAGATATATTCTTCCTTATCACTCCCCCCCAAGTTGGAGCGTGAACACTGACGATGTTTGACTTGAATTGTAAGAATAGAAACTGTTATCTGCCCAATTCTTTGGTGAAAATATCTATAGGCTTGTACTTAGATGGAAGGTACCCTGTGACCAATTCTTCTGAGACAAGACGTTCCCCAATAGAATGACAATCAAGTTCTTTATGTTTAGTTCTTTTGTGAAAAATAGGATTCTTAGTAATGTGTAGAGCTGCCTGATTGTGACAAAATAGCTTCATAGGTAGCTTTACAAGTACCCCCATGGATGCAAGAAACGATCGAATCCAAATGAGTTCACTAGTCACTGTGGCCATGACTCAATATTCAGCTTTTGCAGATGAATGAGACACTGCAGTTTGTTTCTTGGTCTTCCAAGAAATAGAAGGTCCATCGAGAGTGACAAAGTATCCTATTAATGAATGCCTTGTAAGAGGACATGTTCCCGAATCCGAGTCGCAGTATGCAACAACTTGCAAATTTGACTCACATTTCAGAAGTGTGCCTTGCCCTGGGTTACCTTTTAGATTGCGTAGAATATGCCGAGTTGCCTTCATATGTTCTTCCCTGGGATTCTACATGAATTGAGATAAGATGTTCACAGAATAGCTTGGCTCAAGTCTAGTAATTGTCAAATAAATAAGTCATCCCACTAGCATCCTATATTGCGAAGCATCCTCCAAAAATTTTGTAGTAGCAAGTCCTGATTTATGATTTGTCTCCATAAGGAATTCGACAGGTTTGGCTCTCAAGAAGCCACATTCTTCAACAATCTCTAAGACATATTTGCGTTGTCACAAGGATAGTCCATGGGACTGTGAGCAACTTCTATTCCCAGGAAATACTTGAGAGGCCCAGATCTTTGATACAAAAACAACTATTCAAGTATTCCTTAAGCGCTGAACATGTATCCAAATCATTCCCAATTAGTACCAAATCATCAACATAGAATTATAATGCCATGAATTTTCCATCCTTCTGATAAGCAAACAATGAATAGTCCGCATATGATCTTAGAAAGCCATACTCATACAGCTTTGATGATAGTTAGCAAAATATTGTCTGGGAGCCTACTTTAGGCCATATAAAGATTTTTAGAGTTTACACACTTTATTTAGATGGGAGGCTTTGAAACCTGAGGGGAATGTCATATATACCTCTTCTTTCAGATCACTATGCAAGTAAGCATTGTTGACGTCTATTTGATACAGTTCCCATCCTCTTATAGCTGCAATGGCAAGAAAGTATCTTACACTCGTCATCTTAGCCATAGGGGCAAATGTTCCCGTGAAATCAAAACCTTGCACTCGCTTGTCTCCTCAAATGACCAAACGAGCCTTGCATCGTTATACACTCCCATCAACATTATATTTGACCTTGTATACGCATTTACAATTAATGGGCTTGCGTCTAGGAGGAAAGTCCATGATGAACCAAGTTTTGTTGAGCTCTAAAGCTTCAATCTCCTTAGCCATGACTTCTCTCTAATTTGCGTCTCATATTGCTTCATGATAAAATTGTGGCTCCACAATTTTTATTACAGCTGATAAACAACATTTATGTGCATCTAAAAACTTATTATAGGTAACATAATTAGTAATAGAGTACGATTTACCGAAAGAAGCCTTTTGGAATGTGAGACCCAGGACAAAAGGATCTTTGATGGATATATTACAGTAAATATGGTCTTGGAGGTGGCTTTCGAGTGCGTTTACCACAGTCCGGCCCAGCTGAGATAGTGGGCTGATTCTCATCATTAGGCACAGACGAAGTTGAGCTTGGCCCATCACTGTTAGGTGTTGCAGGCCCAATAACACCGAGACCCTCACTCTTTACACAATCTTGCTTCTCTGGGCTCCACTGTTCGCTGGTGTCTTCTTGTAATCCATCTCAGTCTCCTAGCCCAAACTGAATAGCCTTTTCAGCGCCTGCTATAGCATTTGTTTGGATTGGGCCATGACCTTAGTATGGTGGGCTCAATGGTTGGTGAAAAATCATCAATTATGATTGGATTTAGAGCATTACACCACTCATCTTTTTCAATTTCCATTGATTCGTTCAGAAAGAGGAAGATTTCTTCCCAAAAAAATTACGTTTTGACTTACAATGAGAGTATTACGCTCTAAATCATAAACTTTCCACCCTTTTCTCCATATGGATACCCTACAAATATGCACCGTCTGCTATAGTCTTCAAATTTACCTTTTGGTTTTTGAGGATGATGAACGCAGCACAAACACCTAAGCACCTAAATATGCTCATATGAAGGTTTAGCATTAAATTGTACTTCATAGGGTATTTTCCCATTCAGAACTGAAGAAGGTGCCCTATTTATTAAATATGCAACGGTCAGGACACATTTTGCCCAAAATTCTAGTGGAAGATTAGCTTGGAATCCAAGGGCTCTAGCAACATTCAAGACATAACAATGTTCCCTTTCAACCATTCCATTTTGTTGTGGTGTATCTATGCAACTAATCTGACGTATAGTGTCGTGTTCCCTGTAGAATTTCTTCATGGATCCTGAGGTGAATTCACTGCCATTATCACTTTTAATGATTTTTAGCTTAGCCCCAAATTGAGTATTAACCATCAAGCAAAAATTTTTCACTTATTGTGAGGGCTCATTTTTTTCTGACATTAAATATGTCCATACTCCTCTACTAGTATCATCAAGGATAGTAAAAAAATAGCTAGCTCCACAAAGGGATTTTACATAGTATGTCCTTATATATCGCTCAGGTCAAAATTATTTGAGGATTTATTTTCACTAATATGGAATGGAATATGGGTTTGCTTAGCACATAGACACATATAACAAAATTCATCATTATTTTTGTTACTACTATCTAATTGAATATTGTTATAGATTTTAGATAAAATCTGACTTGAGGGACGCCCAATCCTGCAATGCCATAAATCGTGAGAAGTAACCCTTGTAGCTTGACCACTTGCCTTTGAATCTTCTTTGTAGACAGAAAGCCCTCTTCTAGGCTCACCCGCTCCAATCGGCTTCTTCATAGTAAGATCCTGCACCATACAACACTTTTTAGTGAATGTTACCATGTAACAAATTTCATTGAGGAATTGAGCTATGGATATTAAATTAAAATCTAGGCTTGGCACATAAAAAACATCATATAAAGTCAAATTGGAGTTTAAAGTAACATAACTGAACCTCTTTTGATTACATGGGTCATGGATCCATTTGCTGAACCTACCGGAATAGGCTCAATATCAACAACATTATATAACAAATCGAGATTGTCCGTCATGTGATATGATGCTCCACTATCAAAGAGATAAGTTTTCTTACCTGATAACTTCTCATGACTCGACTCTAGAGTCTCAATCAGACTAAGGAGCCTTTGTACCTGATCCCGAGTGAACCCATGCATAGAGGAACATGCACCTTCACCTTCATGAGTTACGATGGACTGTAATGAACTCGAACCTTCGTCCCCCTAAATCTGTACAGCATAGGAGACTTCTCGTGCTTACCAGTCTACTGCCTCGTCCAAGGTTGATGCGACCTCCCATGTAGCCTGATTTTCCTTTGCCTCTGGTCCCTCATCCACTGCAGGCATTCCAACCCAGAGGATACCCTATCAGTTCGTAACAACTCGCTCCCTTGTGGCCGATCTTCCCGCAATGCTTGCATGACACCCTCTCAAATACTTGCTCAGCCGCAAACTCGTGTTATTAATCTCGACTCACCATTATATTCTTGTGGTTCTCCTCTTGTCGAACCATGTTAAGGATTTTATCATGAGTCGGTAGTAGATCCAAAGCAAGTATTTTGCTTTGGGTTGTGGATAAGGACTCATCATTGAGTCCCATCAAAAATTGGTGCACTTTCTCGTCCTCCATCATCTTGGTGATTTTTTAGTTGCTCCACATGTGCAAGCTGGAGCCTTGGTGTACTTGTCGAGCTTATGGCATAAAGTCATTAACTTTTTGCAAAAGTCGACAACTTCTTGTCCTTCTTGCTTGCAAGATAGTGCCGCTTTTAGGTGATGTATCCTTCGCACATTAGGAACTAAATATCTTTTCCAAATATTTTCATACATCTTTTGTGTCGAGTCTGCATACGCATGTAATTTGGGATCTATTACATTTATAATCCATGATATGATCATGGAATTAACCATTTCTGAAGCATTGGTTTCAGCTGCGTATTCTCCATTGTTTGTCACTAGTTTAGTCACCTTTCCATCAATAATGGTGAGCTTATTATTGGGCTTGAGTGCTATCCTAGCAGCTTGTTCCCACGAATCATAGTTCTTCCCATTGAACTTGATTATGGTTATAATTGCTCCTTGTGAGTCTAAGGGGACTATCAATAATGTGTTCTTTTGGTTTTGTGTCCTTGGTTTGACATTCATCTTTCTTGCCCAAGGCTTTCCACTCTTTGGGTTTAACTCAAAATTTAGGAATTTGGGTTTGTGGGCTGGATGACTTCAATACCATGTCAAATACCAAAGAAGAAAGGGGACGAAGATGGCCAAATAGGCGTGTCTATTGCTTGCTCATGTCCAACTTACATATGCATGATATAGGAACAATTCTTACGGCCTAGACCCACAAAACCTAGCCGTAAGTCTCCTTATCTTAGGCAAAAAATAATTAAAATTACTAAAAATATGGGCACAAAATATATCCTTCCATATCAAATATTCACAAAATATATTCGCTAGATATATTCTTCCTTATCAATTTTTTACTAGATTGCTGAGGTAAAATTTAAGATCACCAAACTATGTTGGCAGCTTATTTTCACTATATCTGTAACCTAGAAGATTGGTCGCCGCTCCCGCCGACACATAGAGCATGGACTTACTGCCAAATGGTTGTAAATTAGTATTCGAACCCCTAATTAGAATTGATAGATAACTCGATTGTGACGATGTGTGCCTTTTTTGTCAATTCTTACATTTTTATTTTTTGCCAAGTCTTGCATTATTCTTGTCACTCTTATGTTCAGTATATGCTAGCTGGTTATTGTGCTTTTAAAAAAAAAAAAAAACTAGAATCATATGTAGGTTTGTTTATTATTGATTTATTGTGTACTATTATATTTATGCCATATTTTCAAGTCTAAAATAGATAAGTAAGTTTTAGACACTATCGTTTTTTATCAATAAAGTAAAACTTTTTAATTTTAATAAATTTCATTTGGTTAGTATGTACCATAAAGATAGTTCTTTCATCATGGTACAAGCCGGCTTATTTTCGCTGGTTCTTGATATGGCATACAAGCCTACATTATAACCACAAAGGCTATAAAAGAACCATTCTTTAATTTGAATTGATGAAATATCAAGCTTAACCAGAGGTCATCTCAAGGTCAATTCGACCAAAGTTTGTTTTGCTTGAAACGCTAATCAAATTAAGCTTGAGCCTAATAAGGTTCGACTTGGTAGGATTGAGCTTACTCAATCAATTTGCCCATGAGATAGTTCTCATTGTCCATGACATAGCAACACATTAATGTGTTAATTTGGATGTGCATAGTTTAGGGTTAAACCATACATTAGATAATTTTGCTTTGAGTTAGGAGCTGCAACATTTTAGCGTTAAAATTTTCTCTAATTTCAATGCGAGTCATGCAACTGTTTAAGCTGTATAAAAGAAAAGGAATTTGGCATAAATGCTGAGCTGGAGTTGACAAAGAAATAAAAATAGAGTTAGACAACAAACAAACATATATTTTATGATTCAACTTACCAAAGGCGACTTAGTTGAAATGCTTACTGACCTAAACATAGCTAATACTAGGAATGTTGGACTAGACTCTACTTGTTCCTACTTCCATACTAAGCATAAAGTTGAACAATTTGATAGGATACTGAATTGATAATACTAGCTTTTTAGGACTTATTTGTTATGAGTATATTGAACCGGCGACTTGTTCCAACCTACTCAATATACTTAAACTTGCCAACTAATAGTCAGCCTTGCTTCAATATACTTAAACCTACTAACTACTGGCCAAATCAGCTTTAACTTACTCCAATCCACTCAAAAATCTACTTTCAAAATGGTCTAATATCCTAACTACTAGTCAAACCTACTCTAACCTGCTCTAACCTACTCAAACATGCTTTCTGTTGATAAGACCTATTCAAACCTGCTACTTACTTATAACAAAATGACTCTTGTCATTAAGAAAGTAGTAAAAAAGGAAATGATAAGAAAGTTAATCAACATCAATTATGGGAACATTTTAGGTTCCATTTATGGGGGCAGCGGAGCAAGGGAGAGTAAGGGCATGTATCAAGTGAGAGGTGGGGATAGTGTGAGAGTGAGAGTGAGAGTGAGAGGAATGATTATCAGCGCTTAGATCAAATGCAATGGTTTAGATTAATTGAAATGTTCTCAAAAAATACACATTATTTATATTCCTATCCAACTACCTCTACCCCTGTACCACTGGCCAACGACCATGTTCGCCAGCTGCTGCCAATCTTGGTGTTCATTGGAATTGCTACATTCCAGTGACTCTTTCGATGATGCCCATGCAGCCCTAGACATAGCCAATTATTGCTGGTGACAATTTTCGACGGCTTCAGGAGGGGGGGGGGGGGGGGGGGGAAATCCTATAACAAAACATCAAACAAACATTGGGTATGATGAACCACAAACCTAGAAAATTATCTAAATCCGACCACGCTAGGATGAATGGAGGTCGTTGAGTTGCTGGGCATGGAAGTAGGAGTGAGCAAAACAATTAAGTACCCGGTTTCAGACTCATAACTACTTAGGACCTGGACTTGGTTAGACCACTTTCGAGACCAGTTCCTAAAATTTGGGAACCGGACCTAAACCCAGGACTTGGTAAATGGTAAACATTTAAAGAATTTCAATGAAAAAAATATAAAAAGTAAACCCTTCCTCCAAAAGTGATGTATCTTCCATATCCAAACCCAACTCCTAACTACCGCAGTTTAACACTGTCTTTTTTGCTTTCAGTTTATCGTAACTTACTCTTTATGCATCTTGACCACAACCACCATGGATTTCTTTTTTCAAGCTTTGATTCTTCTCCTCATAAGTCTTGTTGCTTACTAGATATTTGTTTTTATGTTACATGTTGACATTTCTGTCTCTATTTTAAGTAAATTAAAATAATATTTAAGTTTCTCATTCATTTTGTAATGTTGATTTATAGGTTTGTGATTAAAATTGTCTCCAATTATCTATATTTTACTTGTACATAAATCGTCATTAATGTTTACTGCATATTTGATTTAGTCTTATAATTTTGTTTTTAAAAATTTGGCTTTGGATATGAGCTCTTAACTTCAATCCCTCCATTTCTCTATTTTCTTAGGGAAAAATGAAAAAAAAAAAAAAAAAGAACTTGACTTAGCAACTGGGTACTAAGAGTCATAGCCAGTCCTGGCTGGCTACAATATCGGGTCCAAAAATTTTAGATCCAGTTGATGGTTCCGGGACCTGTTCCAAATTCTAGAACTCGTTTGCGATTTAGGCTCCTGAAAATCTAATCAACTAGCCGGTCTTACTCACCCATAAGCGGAAATAGGTCTTACTCTGAGGGTATGGAAGGATGGCCTCAGATATGACTTGTTGAAGGAAAAGCATTAGGCGGGTGAAGTGTCTAGTGGTTGATGGGCGCACCAGCACTAAAGTCTCTAGCAACTGAGGACTCATCGATGATAGCGGTTGTAAGATACGGCTCAATTAGCTAGTGGCAAATGGGATTTAGGGCTTGAATTGTTACCATTTAATCATAGCCATTCATTTTTATCTAAAGGCTAATATTTATTCCTCTCAATCTCATCCTATCTCCCTCCTCTCATTTGATACATATCCGGGAGAATGAATGCTCTTCTTGTCTATCTTTGGGAGTGAAAATAGGAGACTAAGGACTCGTGCAGTTCAGTAACTCTTACCCTTCTTTGCTCCCCACAATCCTCCATTTTCTTACTCCCCAAAGTGGGGTGTCAGGAGAAATAAAACACCTACTTAGCTAAAATTCATGTTTTTTGCCCCTGTAACCCTAGTAAAGTAGTAGTATACGAAGCATTTATTCATTCAATTGCAAGACAATTGTTGTCTTCTTCATCCAGCTGTGGAAGGATAAATATGCAAATTGAGAAGAATCCCAATAGCATTTGGAAACTTAGTAAATGAATTTGCCTAGAAAGAAAAAGCCTCACGTGCTGAATGAATGAATCTCCATGTTGACCTACGATTCAATGCCATAGAGGTCCATTTTCTTCATGTTTCGTTCTCCTCGATTCTGCTTGCCTTTGCTTGTTTTCTCAACTTCTTACACTCTCTACCCCACCCCCCAGAGAAAAGAAAACTAGAGAGGGTGAAACTCCACACCACCACAAATTGCTTAATTTCTCGTAAGATAAAAACCCAAGTGCAAAACTTACCCAAATTTGAAAAACAACATTATGCATATAAAGAATACTTAAAAGGAAGATGCAAAGAGGAAGATGAAGCAGACTCAAAATGGAGTCCATGGTCAACTTGTTAAGGAAAAACATATATTTCATATATATTTTGTAATATTTAATTATCTTCTTTGCTCTTTTTGGCAGTAAATTAGGCAAGATTAGGATTCTTAAGCTTGTATATGATCAAGTGATGAAAATCAATCAAGGACAGAGAGGCCAAGACACCAATTACCTCATAAACTTCATCTTGCTTCCCGCAAATTAATTTTCATGGTATTAGAGCTAGTCCTTTGATCCTTCATCATAAGCGATTACCATGGGTGGCAGAGGAAAGAAGGGGTTCGTGGTCGAACCTCATCCACCCTATTACCTCCATCCGCCGGAAGGCCCCGGAATGATGATCGCGGCTTTAATACTCGATGGAAAAAACTACGCCTTGTGAGGAAGGGCTATAAGGTCAGTCTTATAGGCTAAGAACAAACTAGGATTTATAGATGGCAGCTTATAAAGGCCAAAATCATGGGACGACTTAAACAAATGTTACGCCTTGGCCAACACTCCAAAAAAATCCATCAATTAAAGGTCGATATTGCAAATTTTTAGCAAGGTGAGTTGGATATTTGGGAATTTTACTCAAAATTAACAAACCTGTGGAATGAACTCAAGAATCTTATTAAAATTCTTGTGCGTACATGTAGTGGCTGCGGATGTGGAGCCGTAGGGAAAATTATTGCTATGTACGATGCAAATAGAGCAGACCAATTTCTAATGGGTTTGAATAACGATTTATACTCCACGCTCCGAAGCCAAATTCTGGCACTTGATCCCTAACCTCCACTTGTTAAAATCTTTAACATGACTCAACATGAAGAACATCATAGGAAGGTTATGATGGCTTGGGACACTCGAAATCAAACGACCATGGCAGTCGCTTCACGAAATCAGCCCACTATGCTGGAAAAGGAGGTGTGTAAGATATGTGGTTGGTATGGACGTGAAGAGGTTGTTTCCTATCAAGTGATTGGTTATCCACCGGGGTGGGGGACTCATGGGCGTGGAAAAAGAAACTGAGGAGCTAGGAACAGCAAAGGAGGCCGTAGTGTGGGACGAGGTCGAGGCTATGGGCGTGGATCTACCCCTGCAGCACTGGTTCAAGAAATAGGCCCAAGTACCTCAGCAGGCCCAGGCGCTGGAGTTGGGTCACACGCTGCCACTGGTCAGGCGCAGGGTAAGGTTCAGCAAACAGTAATAGGCAGATCCAGATTGTGATACCCGGACTGTCCTCGGTGCAAATAGAGACTTAAGAGTCTCATCGACACCCAGAAACTAGGTTATGAAATATTATCAGGTAAGGCTCCTTCGATGTTGGATAGTGGAGCATTAGCCCATATGGCAGGTGAAGTGTCATTGATGAAAAATCTTGAGAAAATAAGCCGAATAGCCATGTGATTACCAAATGGGGCTCGCATCGTGGCTCACAGAAAAGGCTTGGTGGCCTTAGCAGATGGGATCAAATTGGACAATGTTTTATATGTGCCAAATTTGAATTGTAACCTTGTCTCCATTTCAAAATTATGTAAAGTGCTAAATTGTGCAGTGGCATATTTTGATGATTTTTGTGTGATATAAGACTGCACTTCGAGAACTCTGATTGGAGCGGGTGAGTAAAGAGAAGGGGTCTATTATTACAAGAAGTCGTCATTAAGTGAAGCAAATACAGTGAATGCAAGGCGTTTGTGCCATAAACAACTTGGGCATCCATCAAGAGAACTCTTATCTTATCCTTCTTCTAGTTTAGGAATGGCTTATCACTCAAATAAAGGAAAAGAACGATGTTTGTGAGATTTGTTTTCGTGCAAAACAAACCCCAAATCAATTTCCTCTTAGCTAGAGCAATGCAAAAGATGTTTTTGATTTAATTCGTTGTGATATTTGGGGTCCCTATAGAACTCCTTCATTATGCAGGGCTCGTTATTTTCTTAGTATTGTGGATGATGCTACCAAAGCAACTTTGATATATTTGATGAAAGATAGGAGTGACGCAAGCAAACTCCTAAAAGATTTTATCGCTATGGGAATTTAATAAGGGAATTAAAGTGGTGAGAAGCAATAATGGTGCCGAGTTCACTTCCAATCCCATGAAAATTTTTTATTCTAAACATGGAATTTTGCAAGAAAGCAGCTACGTAGATGCCCCACAATAAAATGGAAGGGTGGAGCGTAAGCATCGTCATATACAAAATGTGGCATGAGCACTTAGGTTCCAAGCGAGCCTACAAATTCAATTTTGGGGAGAATGTGCACTATAAATCGAAATCCAAGTAAGTCGCTCAAAGGAAAATCACCTTATGACATGCTCTTCAAATGTGAGCCATCGTATAATGAGATATGGGTTTTTGGGACTTTATGTTTTGCACGAAATAACCCTAGAGTCAAAGACAAATTCGCTTGAAGAAGTAGAAGGTGTGTATTTCTTGGGTATCCATTTGGCAAAAAGGGATGCAAGCTATACGATTTAGAGACGCAAGAAGTCATTTTCAGCCTGGATGTGAAATTTTATGAAGATAAATTTCCCTTGAAAAAAGAAACAACAAATTGTGAGGTAAATTTGGGTGCAAAAATAGGGTGCCAAACAGTATTTGACCACTCTAGGCGCGGTTATGCATATGAAGATCACGCCAACCAGCAAAGGGAAATGATAAATAAGGGGAGCACTGAAACACTTGGCCCAGTCGACAGCCCAGGATCCAACTCGTTGTCACATTTTGAAAATCAGGCAGCAAGGGAGAGGCGTGACTTAGGTTAGACGCATCTCAAGAAAATGGCCCAACAGCGCCTACCTTGGACATATCCTCCGTTGAGCGTGATCCGGCTATCCCGCCTCAGCTCAATGTCGATCTTGGCTCAAATGCTTTGCACAGCTCCCGAACGCAAAAGCTCCAGCTCATTTACATGACTATGTTTGTTGCAGTATTTATTCCATGGGTCCCCCTCTCTTGCACACCGGCTTTAAAAGAAATCCTTAGGTACGCGTTATCCCATCACCAAGTGTCTGATGTATGCTAATTTCTCTATTTCTTATCAACAATTTTTAGCTGCTACCACCAAAGCGACATAGCCATACTATTATCATAAGGCAATAGAGGATCCTCACTGGCGACTAGCAATGGAGGAAGAAATTCAGGCTCTGGAGAAGAATCAAACATGGACTTTACAAGATTTGGCATCCGAAAAGAAACGCATTAGTTGCAAATGGGTATGTCGTGCCAAGTATAACTCAGATGGTAACACGCAGCGTTTTAAGGCCCAACTGGTTATTCATGGTGATTACCAAGTCGAAGGATTTGATTGCAATGAGACGTTGGCTTCTGTGGCCAAAATGACAACTGTCCGTTGCGTCTTGACAGTTGCTATCTCCATGGGATAGGACTTACACCAGTTAGATGTCAACGAGGCTTTCTTACATGGCGATTTAAAGGAGGAAGTATATATGACCCTTCCCCCTGGGTCCTCCGGTTGTAAATTCGTTTATGGTCTTCGACAGGCTCTGTGTCAGTGGTTTGCCAAGCTTTCCTCCAAATTACGTGAGTATGGCTTAGTTCATTCCTATGCCGATTATTCTTTGTTTACCTATCGAAAAGGGATTGTTTTTATGGCATTACTTGTATATGTTTATGACATTGTGTTAGCTAGTAATGGTAGCCACACATGTGATGCCTTTAAGAGCCATCCCCATACTTGTTTTAGTATCAAGGATCTTGGCACCCTAAAGTAATTTCTTGAGCTTGAAGTGGCTCGTGGCCCTAAAGGGATCTTTCTTATCCAATGCAAGTGCACTATTGAATTAGTGGATAAGTGTGGGCTTCTCGGTGCCAAGCCTAGTGATTTTCCCATGGAAGAAAACCACAAGCTAGCCTTAACTGCGAAACCCTATTTGGAGGATGCAGGGAGTTATGGTCGCCTCATTGGTCAACTAATTTATCTCACCATTACTCGCCTGGATCTGCATCAGCAGTAAATATTCTCTCTCAGTTTATGCAGGCTCCTTGAGAAGAACATGTGAATGCTACCCGATGGGTTTTGCGTTACATCAAGGGATCTCCAGACTGTGGGATTTTGATTCAAGCTCATTCTGCTCTTCAGTTGATTGGATATTGCAATTCAAATAAGGGTGCTTGTCCCCTCACTCGATGATCATTTACTAGATATTTGGTTGCACTTGGAAGCTCACCTACTTCTTGGAAGACTAAGAAGTAAACAACTACTTCACAGTCTTCTAGTAACGCTGAGTATCGCTACATGGCCATAGTAGCTAGTGAGCTAGTATGGCTAAATTCCCTACTTGGCTCTTTCGGCGTCTTCCACAATTAGGCTATGCATTTATCCTATGACAGCTAAGCTGCACTTCATATAGCAAAGAATCCAGTCCTTCACAAACATACCGAACATGTCGAGATTGATCGTCATTTTGTTCATGAAAGATATCATTCTTGTGAATTGGATCTCTCTTACATTCCTTCCAAGATGCAACCTACAGATATTTTCACAAAGGCTTTTGGGAATCAACAATTTCCGTATCTACGGAGCAAGTTGGACATAGCCAACTTGCATGAGCCAACATGAGGGGGAGTGTTAAAGAAAGATATATATTTGGTATACATTTTTTAATATTTAATTATCCTCTTTCCCCTTTATGGTAGTAAGTTAGGCAAGATTAGGATTTTGAAG
Organism: Carnegiea gigantea; assembly: GCA_029747015.1. Classification (NCBI taxonomy): domain Eukaryota; kingdom Viridiplantae; phylum Streptophyta; class Magnoliopsida; order Caryophyllales; family Cactaceae; genus Carnegiea; species Carnegiea gigantea. Next base: position 174,155 of record JAKOGI010000492.1, read on the forward strand.
CTAGTATAATATCAAGTGATGAAATCAACTAAAGACAGAGAGGCCACCGCACAAATTGCCCCAAGAACTTCATCTTGCTTCTCTCAAATTAATTTTCACAATGACAGCAGAAGGAAGATGCAAAGACTAAAGAGCACGCGTAATTAAAATAATAAAGTTTTATGTGTGTGTGTGTGTATATATATATATATATATATATATATATATATATATATTTGTGTATATATATATGTGTGTATATATCTATATATATATATATACTATATAATATATATATATATATCTATTTATACATATATACATACATACATATATACATAATATATATATATTATATATATATAATATATATATATATATCTATATATATATATATATATATATATATCTATATATAAATATATATATGTATGTTATATAATATATATATATATACTATATATATATATATATATATATATATACATATATATACATATACATTATAGAGCTTGTCGTAGAGCTACAAATTAAACCATTACTTTGATTTATAAATAATATTTATAGCATAGAAAAGTAGGGACCGATCCCACGAGAAAAGATTATGATAATAGCTAGTTTAAATCTAATTAAATTTACTACTCTAATTTATTGTACTTTCTCTTTGTATTACTAAAACAAATCAAATTTAATAAGTAAAAATCTGGAAAAATACTTAATATTGCTCCTAAATATTCTAAATTTAATTCTGAAAATAAAACAGTAAATAGTTGTCCTAAATAATCTGAAAAATAAAAAAAAACAGAAATAATAGCACAATATTAGATTGAAAATTAAAACAGAAAATAACAAGCGGAAAATTAATATTAAAAATTACAGAAAGTAATCCAAATTAATATTCTACAAGTTTATAACTTTGTAACTCCAAAATTACATGTAAAATAATTCAGAAAAATTAAAAGAGAAAATTTACTCTGGAAAATGAAAACAGAAAATAAAATCTGAATTTAGAAAAAAAAAACTGTACTAATATGAATATGAAATTAAATAACAAAATTGCCCAAATTTTAAGATATAATTTTCTGGACTTAATAAAACCCTAAGAACATAAAATAAAAATTAAAAATGTAATTTTTAGATTTATTAGAATAAAAACTTGCACATATCCAATTCACGAAATAATTCTGAAAAATTATCAAATAATTTCCAAAAACTCCAAAATTAAATTGAAGCAGAATAGGACACTATACAAACTCTAGAGTGGGCTAAAACATGAAAAAACACAAAAGGAATTATTTTTAACCTAATTTTTAACAAACTGGTAAATAAATAGCAAAGTAGAATAGAAATTAAATGTGAAAATTATAATCACACTAAAAATCAAAATCTAACTAATCTAATATTACCAGGACATTCCTAAAAGACTACACTTTTTGCGGGGGGGTGTAAATGAACTTTATATTAAAGCTTATAAATTGAAGAATTAAAATTGACAAACTAAACAAATTAATCAAAAGACAACAAATAATTATCAAAGATACGAAATTTATGAAAAATATTTAGCATAACCTATATCCACCATGCAAATTAATATTTATCATCAACACACAAATTGATTTATCCATGAGTTAGACTGTAGAAGGCACCCACCAACAGATCTTTCTCATTTTTCCTTATATTATAGTTTATTTAGGTCCAGCCCTAATATAAACCCTACTAGTTTTGATAACTCTAACACCAGCGTAAGAATTTAATCAAACTAGAGCATAAGTATTAGAAAAACATCATCTAATACCTTGCTACCAAATTACCAGCAAATTAATTTAACAAACATCTATAACAATGACCTAATTAAAAGAGATGGGTTTGAGCCATCCATGGTTAATGAGGGTGATACTAATGCCTAAAAGACTATAACTTTTTTGTATTAAGCCTTTTAAACGATCATATAAATTCGTATTAAATTAATTAGCATGCATTCTAATCAATCTAAAATGAATATCATAAATGATAAATACTAATCGTTATAAAATCATGAATAAAAATCAACCAGACAATAAAGCATAACACTTATTTCAAAATAATTAACTTAGCATGGTTTCAAATAGATTATGCTAAGCACAAGAAAATTACTCCCTCATATTGTAAATTAAATTACAATACTTAACCAAAGATTTCATGTTTAACACAAAACAAAACAAAATAAAATAAAATAAAAATATAAGAAAGCCGCACAATACTACTTGCTTGGGTGATGAAGCTGATCGAATAAGGGTGATCTTGTGATGATGATGATGATTAACAATGACGATGGAGATTCACGCTGATGCTGATGATGGAGGTGAGGCTATATGGTAGACGTGTATGAGGCTGGGCTAGTGTGGAATGATGATGAAGGTTTAGAGATGAAGAAGTGGCGTGAAGTTTTTTTTAGAGGAGATGGCGAGGCAGAGAAATCTCATCGCTCAGGCGTGAAGGTTGTATGGTCTTTTTATAACATTCTTTTACTAGGGTTTTTTTTTTTCTTTTGACTCTTTTTCTTCCAAGTCTTCTAGTTTCTCTTCAACTAGGAATAATAATTTTGTAACCCTAGCTCAAATAAATCATTAAGAAAATAATATTTTTCTATAGACCATTATTTTTGGACCGATTTGATAACTTAGTGTGTAAAATCCGAACTTTGACGTCTTATCTTCTCCTCTTTATTTTATTAATGCTTAATCTGAAAAATATATAAAATAAAGTAAATTAGACGAAATAGTATATATAATATAATCAAATTAATTATTAAAACAATGCATGATTTATGACTTAACATATTCCCCCGCACTTAGACTTTGGACGTCGACGTGCAAAGAAATTTCAAACTCGACCTAAAAACTGACCCTCTTTCTTTCTTATAAAGTCATGCATAATTATGATATTCATACTAGCCATTGGCTTGCTTTAAAAATAATTTTATTCAAAATTAATCAGTTTTTCTTCCAACAAGTTAATAACTACTAAACATCCAACTACTACCAAAGAATTTCTTCATCAGCCTCACAACATTTCCTTAATGAAGTAACAAGATTAACAATCATCCATCTCTTTTAAGTATGCGTACACCGATCAAGAGGTCTAAAAATTTTACGATAGAAAAATTGACGTACGGTATGACTATAAAGATAATTGAACTAGAAGGAATAACTCATTGAAATTGTTTCTAAACTTACCTTGTAATTTTTTTCTTTTTTTTTCCTTTTTTTCTTTTTCTTTTTCTTTTCAAACTCTACTTGCGCACATATTCGAGGCCTATATAGGGTCTTAGAAATTAAACATTCCCTGTCTAACACTCACTCGAATAGAGGTGTTAGCGCAAACAATTTATTCTCATCATTTTTTTTTTTGACTATTAGTTTGGTACGACTCATTGATCGGCCCAAAAAGGGGCATGACTCTCCCAATCATGGGTTACTCCATACATAAGGCTTAACTTGAGACCTAAACTTAAGGGGAAAAGGTGCCGAGCCATCTATTCCTACCCATGTTGGTAATCTAACCTCTTTTTTTTTTCCACTTATTTTATAATACAAGAAAAGTCACAATTTTAATGAGTTATTCTACTAATTCAATAGTCTAGGAAATGGGTTAGGTTATTTTATTGCCTCTGAAACGGATATAATACATGATCAAATAAGATGAACAATCGTGATAGCTACTCATTAAAGAGATATATGAGAATCAACTCAAACTTCTCTAAATGACAGCTAGCATGCTTAGAAGTCTTCTCTCATATAAGAATAAACTATAAATAGCTAAGAAAACAAAAATTTTTTAAGCAAGCAAGCCTAGCATAAACTCATATCATGCATTATTTATAAGAAAATTTTTTTCTTTTTTTTTGTTTTTTTAAAGAATAAATACTGTAGAAATTAAATGCAGGATGCATGCCCCCACACTTAATTCATGCATAATCTCTAATGCATGCAAAAATATAGAAATAATAAAAGTAAAATTAAAATTAAATGGGTACTTCCCTTAAAAAAAAAAAAAAACGTTGGGTTGCCTCCCAACCAGCGCCTTTGTTTATAGTCGTTAGCTCGATGTCATAAAGCTCATGGATCCTTTAGAGTGATTTCTTCAATAAAATTCATAGAATCTCCATCCCTGAAATGTTTCAGCCTATGTCCATTCACTTTGAAAATTTATTAGTGGATAAGCTTTGAATCTCGATTGCACCATGTGGATAAGTCTTTGCTACCTCAAACGGTCTAAGCCATCTTGAATTTAACTTACCAAGAAAGAGTTTTAGTTTTGAATTAAATAACAATACTTTCTCACCTACCTGAAATTCTTTTTTGACAAGTTTAGCATCACGAAATGCTTTGGCTTTACCCTTGTAAATGACTGAATTGTCATAGGCTTCCAAGCGAATCTCCTCTAATTCCTGCAACTGCAATTTACATTCTTTTCATGCTAACTCCTAGTCAAGATTACATTGCTTCACAGGCCAATATGACTTATGTTCTATCTTAACATGAAGATGACGTGGCTTTTCAAAGACTAACCTATAAGGTGACATACCAATAGGGGTCTGGTATGCAGTCCTATAAGCCCAAAGAGTCTAATCTAGCCTAAGACTCCAATCTTTCCAGTCTGGCCTAACTACTTTTTCAAGTATGGCCTTGATTTCTTTATTACATATTTCAGCTTGGCCATTAGTTTGGGGGTGATAACTAGTAGATACCTTATGAGTCATATGATATTTGGCTAACAAGGCACCTAAAGTTCTATTACAAAAATGAGTCCCTCTATCACTGATGATTGCTCATGGTACTCCATATCTATGCAGAATGAGAGATTTAATATGTTTCACCATAGTTTTAGCATCATCAGCTCTAGTAGCTACAGCTTCTACCCATTTGGACACATAATCAACAAGTACAAGAATATAAGTGTACCCAAAAAAAGAGGGGAAGGGTCCCATGAAATCAATACCCCACACATCAAAAATTTCACAAACATAAACATTATATAAAAGCATTTGATTCCCTCTTGATAAATTTCCAGTCTTTGGCATGCTTTATATCTTTTACAAAAATCATAAGCATCATGAGAGATAGTAGGCCAATAAAATCTACATTCAAGAACTTTATGTGCTGTTCTTTTGGGTCCAAAATATCCCCCACTTTCTGAAGAATGACAGAAGGTTAGAATGGAATGAATTTCATTGTCATCAACACAACGCCTTATTATCTGATCACTACAAATTTCCTAAACATAGTATTTAGATTGAGCTCTTATCTTTTCTTTTTCAGCTCTAGACAAGTCAATGGGAAAAGTTGTGGTGATGATGTAGTTCACGATATCAGCATACCAAGGTAATCTACTACTGACAACGTACAAAATCTCATCAGGAAAACAATCACTAAAAGGACTACCACTTTTCCCCGTTTCCTGTCTACTAAGATGGTCAGCAACTAAGTTCACAACTCCAGGTTTATCTTTAATTTTCTATTGAAATTCTTGTAATAGTAACATCCATCTAATTAATCTGGTATTTGAATCTTTCTTTTCTAGCAGATATTTAAGAGCAGAATGATCAGAGTAAACAGTAACTTTCACACCCAACAAGGACGGAACTTTTCAAGAGCAAAAACAACAGCATACATCTCCTTTTCTGTAGTGATGTAGTTACACTGTGCAGAGTCAAGAGTTCTGGAAGCATAGTAAATCACGCGAGGTACTTTCCCAACTCTTTGACCTAAAACTACCCCCACTGCCTTGTCACTAGCATCACACATTAACTCAAAAGGTAAGGCCCAATTTGGGGGTTGCACAATAGGCGAAGTGGTCAATTTCAACTTCAACTCATCAAAAGCCCTCATATAATCATCATTAAAATCAAATGAAGCATCTTTTGCAAGCAAGACACATAAAGGAGAAGCAATCTTAGAAAAATCTTTGATAAACTTCCTATAGAACCCTACATGTCCTAAAAATGATCGCACATCCTTGACACACCTGGGATGGGGTAAAGATTGAATGATGTCAACTTTTGCTTTATCTACCTCTAATCCCTTCGATGACACTACATGTCCAAGTACTACCCCATGCTCTATCATAAAGTGACACTTTTCAAAATTAAGCACTAAATTAATATCAATGCACTGCCTAAGCACTAATGTGGGACGATGTATGCACTCATCAAATGAATCACCATGCATAGTAAAATCATCCATGAAAACTTCCATAATCTTGGTGATAAAATCAGAAAAAATGCTCATTATGCATCTCTGAAAAGTAGCAGGGGCATTACATAGACCAAAACGCATACGTATAAAAGCGTAAGTGCCAAAAGGACAGGTAAAGGTGGTCTTTTCTTGATCCTCAGGAGCTATGGGGACTTGAATGTAGCCTGAATACTCGTCTAAAAAATAGTAGTGTGACCTACCAGCCAATCTTTCTAACATTTGATCCATAAAAGGCAAGGGGAAATGATCTTTCTCAGTGGCTTGTTCAATTTTCTATAGTCAATGCATACTCTCCAACCACTTTGAACTCTAATAGGTACTAGTTCACCTTCCTTGTTTTGCACTACGGTTGTCCCTCCCTTTTTAGGAACTACATGTATAGGACTAACCCACTCGGAATTAGCTATGGGGTATATCACTCCAGCATCTAACCATTTAAGAATTTCTTTCTGGACTACCTTCATCATAGGTGAATTAAGTCTCCTCTGAGGATCCCTTTTACACTTAGCATCTTTCTCTAATGTGATCTTATGTGAGTATAAAGTAGGGCTAAGTCCCTTGAGGCCTACTAAAGTCTACCGTATTACTTTGCTATGTTCTCTAAGCACCTTAACAAGTTGTTTCTCTTGGTCAAGGGTAAGTGCACTAGAGATGACGACAGACAAAGTTTCATTATCCCCCAAATAAGCATACTTCAAATTATCAGGTAAAGGTTTCAATTTCAGTTTAGGGGTGAAATGCTAGAGGGACATAATTTAGCATGATTTTCGGGCAATTCAAGCTTATTAGCCTATTATGCACTTGCAAGTGGAATAAAGACCCTATCACATCACCTAGATTATCATTAACCTGGTAGGACACTCTTTGAAACTCAGCATGATCAAGACTCTTAGTAAGCACAGTAAACAATTCATCTTTATACGACAAGTCATAAATATCTTGGAATAACTCATCAATAACATCAAGTGCATACATGTAATTCACATCAGCAGGAAATCTCATGGCGTCAAAAATATTAAATTTAATCACTTCACCATCAAATTCCATGATTAATGCTCCTTCATGCACATCAATTTTAGTTCTAATTGTTTTCAAAAATGGCCTACCAAGCAAGATAGGAATATCATGACATGCATCACCCATGTTCATGACCTAAAAATCAGCTGGAAACACAAGCTCATTAACTTGGACTAAGACATCCTCTAGAACTCCATCTAGGTAAGTACAGCTCCTATCAGCTAACTGAATCACTACACCAGTTTCCTTTAACCCTCCTAAGTTTAGTTTGCCATAAATAGACCTAGGCATAACATTAATGGAAGCACCCAAGTCAAGCATAGCTTTAGTGAAGTAAAGGTTTCCTATTTTACAAGGAACAGAAAACACACCTGGGTCTTTGCACTTAGGGGGAAGTTTCCTTTGGAAAACTGTAGATACATTTTCTCCCACACTTACCGTTTCATTACCTACTAACTTTCTTTTAGTAGTACACAATTCTTTTAAGAACTTAGTATAGCGAGGCACCTGTTTAATGGCATCAAGGAGGGGTATGTTGATCTCTACCTTCCTAAATGTCTCTAAGATCTCTTGATTAGCCTCATTCACCTTAGAAGTAGGGCTCCGAAACCTACTAGGAACGGGTGGCATTGGCTTAAAAGGTTCTCTTTTCTTCTCACTTATTTCCTTAGTAGTTAGATTAGAATCTTTATCTAACTCCGGTTCAGCTTCTTTGACCTCTAACTCAGGCTCTACTTCTCTACTCTTCCTAGGTTCTTTTAGCTCCTTCCCACTGCTAAGTGTCATGGCACTAACATTCTTCTTGGGGTTAGGGTAAAGTTAATATGGTAACCTATTTTGCATTTGAGCCTGCAAGTTGCTAACTATGGTATCCGTTGCAGTATGTCTCTCTTGAACCTGCTTAAGAGTTGTCTCCACATTTTGAAACCTATCATCCATCTTCTTAAGGACTTGTTCTAGTAGAAAGTTGGTCCTATCCTGATTAGAAGGTTGATGAGATGTTTGATCAAAACCAGGTGGGTTGGTTTTAGGGCCATACCTAAGGTTAGGGTTGTCTCTCCATCCTTCATTATAGGTGTTATAATATGGATCATATCTCCTTTGACCTTGGTTAGAATAGACAGCATTAATATCCCCTCTTGAAGTGTAGGACATGCATTATTAGGATGCCCCTCTAGGCAACAAATTCCACATATGGCTACTTTTTGTACTCCCCTAGTAACTATCTTGTTTAACATAGTAGTGATGTGAGATAACTGATTCTCAACATATGAGCTAGAGCAAATCTCATTAACCCTTTTAATTTGTGACTCTCTATCACCAAACTGTTGAGTATTTTGGGCCATTAAATTGAATAAATCTCTAGCGTCTGTCGGAGTCTTATTGACTAGAGCCCCCCACTAGCACCATCAACCATATTACGATCTATAGAAAGCAACCCTTCATAAAAGTATTGAATCAACAACTGTTCAGTTATTTGATGTTGGGGACAACTAGCACACAGTTTATTAAATCTTTTCTAGTACTCACAAAAAGTTTCCCCATTCATTTGTTTGATACCACATATTTCCTTTCTAATTGATCTAATTCGGGATGCTGGAAAAAATTTCTCTAAAAATAATTTATGCAATGCAGTCCATGTAGAGAATGACCCAGCAGGTATGTAATATAACCAATCATTAGCATTACCAAGCAAAGAAAAAGAAAAGGTTCTCAACCTAATTTGGTCTTCAGGAATTCCCTCAGACACCATAGCAGAGCATGTGATAAGGAATTCACTAATATGACGGTATGGGTCCTCACCCGCTAATCCATGAAATTTGGGTAGCAGATTGATGAATCCAGAGTTCTGTTTAAGAGGTTTATCTAATGCAGCATAAATAATGGACAAAGGTTGGGCTTCTAGATTAGGGGCATCAAGCTCCCGAAGAATAGGCATTCTTACCTCTTTAGTTTTAAGACTTACTGGTTCAGGATCACCTTGTTTGTTTTTAGTTTCGAACGTTTGCTCCTTGTCTTCTCCAATCTCATTACTACTCCTTAATTTCAAAAATTAAAAGCAACTACAAAAATAAAATACTAGAGTTAACACAAAATAATAAAAGTAGTAAAATTAAATAGAACTCACGATTTTATTTTCTTTCCCCGGCAACGACGCTAAAATTTGTAGAGCTTGTCGTAGAGCTACAAATTAAACCACTACTTTGATTTATAAATAATATTTATAGCATAGAAAAGTAGGGATTGATCCCACGAGAAAAGATTATGATAATAGCTAGTTTCAATCTAATTAAATTTACTACTGTAATTTATTTTACTTTCTCTTTGTATTACTAAAACAAATCAAATTTAATAAGTAAAAACCTGAAAAAATACTTAATATTGCTCCTAAATTTTATTCTGGAAATAAAACAGTAAATAGTTGTCCTAAATAATCTGAAAAATAAAAAACAGAAACAATAGCATAATATTAGACTGAAAATTAAAACAGAAAATAACAAGCAGAAAATTAATATTAAAAATTACAGAAAGTAATCCAAATTAATATTCTGCAAGTTTATAACTTTATAACTCCAAAATTATATGTAAAATAATTCAAAAAAATTAAAACAGAAGATTTACTCCGGAAAATGAAAACAGAAAATAAAATCTGAATTTAGAAAAAAAATAAACTGTACTAATATGAATATGAAATTAAATAACAAAATTACCCAGATTTTAGGATATAATTTTTTGGGCTTAATAAAACCCTAAGAACATAAAATAAAAATTAAAAATGTAATTTTTAGATTTATTAGAATAAAAACCTGCACATATCCAATTCACAAAATAATTCTGAAAAATTATCAAATAATTTTCAGAAATTTTGAAATTAAATAGAGGCAGAATAGGACACTATATAAACTCTAGAATGGACTAAAATATGAAAAAAAACACAGAAGGAACTATTTTAAACCTAATTTTTAACAAACTGATAAATAAATGGCAAAACAAGATAGAAATTAAATTTGAAAATTATAATTACACTGAAAATCAAAATTTAGCTGATCTAATATTACTAGGACACTCCTAAAATATACTCGTTTGGGGGGGTGAACGAACTTTACATTAAAGCTTATAAATTGAAGAATTAAAATTGACAAACTAAACAAATTAATTAAAAGGAAACAAATAATTATCAAAGATACCAAATTTATAAAAAATACTTAGCATAATCTACATCAACCATGCAAATTAATATTTATCATCAATACACAAATCGATTATCTATGAGTTAGACTGTAGAAGATAGCCACCAGCGGATCTTCCTCATTTTTTCTTATATTATAGTTTATAGGTCTGGCCCTAATATAAACCCTAATAATTTTGATAACCTTAATACCAGTGTAAGAATTTAATCAAACTAGAGTATTAAGTATTAGAAAAATATCATCTAACGTCTTGTAACCAAATTACCAGTAAATTGATTTAACAAAGATCGATAACGATGACCTAATTAAAAGAGATGTGTTTGAGCCATCCATGATTAATTATGGTGATACTAATGCCTAAAAGACTATAACTTTTACATATTAAAGCCTTTTAAACTATCATATGAATTCGTATTAAACTAA
>JAKOGI010000492.1:190000-265000 GCA_029747015.1 Carnegiea gigantea
ATGCACATACGAATGTCATTTTGAACAAGAGTCAAGGCAAGTTCTAGAGACGCAATATGGAAGAGTCACACACATGAAAGAAACATGAGACTAAATATAATGAATTAGTCTAAATAAGACTCAAAATCTCACAGGATATCTACCAAAGTCACGTTAAGCTCATAAAATGAGTCCTATGTGCCAACGTTAGTGCTAATGCCTCCAAGGGATAACAAAGTTCTCAAACAAGACAAGGGTCAAAACAAGAAGTATTTACAAAATCTTCACAAAGTTTAGCACCAAAAGGGATTACACACCAAAAGATATTTAAACTCATGAAAGCTATTTTGCCTAGCGAAAAGCATCATTGGAGGTTATCTCACACCATCCCAACATGCAAATCTAAAATGCAAACCCAAAAATCAACTAAATGCAACATGCAGACAAAAAGAAACCTAAAACTATATGCTCTAGCATGTATGCAAGCTAATAACAAAATGGAAAACATGAAGCTACCCTTCCCCCATGCTTATATAAAGCATTATTATTCAAAGGAAACAAAGTAAGAGAAGGGAAATGAAACAAAACATAACAATATCACCAGGTTAGGTGCAGAGTACAGCTAAGCTTAGGCCTCTTTACAAATCCGACTCATGTAGCATCAGCCACTATCACATCTTTAAAACTTGGCTTATGAAAGTAGACACTGTTAAAGCATGCAGGAGCTTATCAAACTCCTGGGACCTCAATTCAAAAAATAAAAGGTAAGAGGAAATAACAAAAATCACACCAAAGACAGCTAATATTCTCTTAATCTTATCATTAGCCTTAGAAAAATCATAGGAAGAATTAAAGAGTGTAGTCCACGTGATTTTCCTAGGTAGGTCCTCTAGGTTTAGACAGTAAGGATCAATGAAGGGATCATACCCTTTGAAGTAACCTAGAGAAAGAAAATTATCAACGTTTCCACCAAGCATATTAAACATTTTGTCCTCATATTCCAAATAAATATTAGCATTACAAATCATAGAATTATCAATGGGCTCAACAATGTCATAGTCAGGGGAAGGAGAGGGTTGTAAATACATAGGTGAAACATGTGAATGATCAAGGGGATTTAGGAAAGCATAATTAAAACAAAGGCTAGAAGAACCCTCATGCACACACTCACCACGACACCCCTCTAAAGGAGTCTTACCTAGATCATGCACTGTACCAAAAGTATCTTCTGACTCAAAACATGTATCAACAACACTAGACCTAGCAACAACCCCAAAAGGTTCACCCACTCGAGCCTCGTGCACTGAGCCAGAGGAAAGGATGAATCATGTAAGTTTAGGACAACATCAGTATTGTCCTAGGGTGATGCAAAATCAAATTGATCATAGCATGCACTATAAGAGCATGAATTAGTAGCATGGTCAGAAGAATTACATAATTCACATCAAAAAGAGGCATAATAAGATCTTGAATGGAATGTGCAAGGATCAGAAATTGAATATTTAGAAATAATAGTAGCCTTCTCAAATTCAAATGAATCCCAAGCAATCCATTTAAGCAAATAACATGCCTCGTCAATATTTTTACTATGAAAACCCCAATACTCTAAAAGAGTTTGGGTTTCATTATTCACATCCTCATCAACAATGTCCAGAATTTTCCATTTATTGGTACGAAAACCATATTGAGAAAGAAAAGCACTTAAATGGTTAAAATACCTTCAAAATAGTTCATGGTCGAATAGGGGGAAATGAAAAATTGCCATTGTTGTTTCTTAATAATTTTGTTTTTTAGATTTTCAATTTTTATTTTCGTTTTTTCAAAGAAAAAAAAAATGCTTAGTCAAGCCTATTAGGAAAAACCCAATATTCGACGCTAATCCCCGGCAACGGCGCCAAAAACTTGATACGGCCATAAGCGCACGGTGGTGTTGTAGTTATTCAAGGTCGATCCCATAGAGACTAGTTGAAACAACTGGGTTATAATCCCTCAAGATATGCTAAGTGAATCCAAATTCAAATGGTTTTGAATTAACAACTACAAATAAACTTTTCTAAATCAATTATTGGAAAAACGCATAGGAATTTTCGTAGTTATGAAAGGGAATTGAATTAAAATGATAAACATGTGCCTTTCTCTAATTGGTTAATTTCGAGGAATTGCAATCTATGCAAAAATTCAGTTTATTCTTCCGAAATCAACTAAATTCACCTAAACTAAGCAAATGTCGCTCTTTCAAGCTAATTTGACTGAATCCAAGTTCAATATTTTCGATTAATTAATTTGAGTCCTCCCAGCTTGACAATATCTCTTTCGAGACGATACAATGATAAGTTCTAACAAGCAATCCAACAATCAAATATTGTTTTTTGAATGTTCACTCGATTGTTTCAAGTGTGCAAGCAAATTTTGGCCAAAAATCCACTAACAACATAAATAACACTTGATAGAATGAAATCAAACCAATCATGAAATAAGCACAATTCTATAAATTAAAATATAATCCATCAACACCTTCATAAACCACTAAATCCCTAGACAAAATAAAATGATTCAAAGATGATAAAATTAAACAAACTAAAACTATAAATCTAAAGAGAAAAGAGAAGAGAAGAGAGAAGAGAAAAGAGATGCTCAACCAAGATCGCACTTGAACCGTCATTACAAGCCCGGGGTGGAATCCTTGCAAATCTTCCCTTCAGCTCATTCTCTTTCCTTCTAATCTAATCTAAACTAATCTAAGAGAAGAACATGGAAATGCGAGTATGGTGGATGTTGGATGCATGGAAATGAGAAGAGAAGAGCCCTTTTTATAATGAAAGTCCTGGAAGCCGAAGAGCCACGAGACTTAATGGCATTTAAATTGTCAGAAAGTCGAGAAGCCACAAGGAAACAAAAAGCTTCGAGGTGAAATGAAGACACCATGGACTGTGGCATCCACCACGGACCGACCTTGGCGTTGGCTACCTCAGCATTTTTCTCTTCTTCCTTCCACGGGCATGGCAACTCAGAGGGCATCTATGGGGAGTCAAAATACACTCATTTATGGTCAAAATGATGGCAAAAAGGTCCAAAACCTACACAACACATAAAGGAAGCATACCCAAGCGTAAAACGGAAAAAAAGAGTATAAATTATCACATAAAGCATATTACTCTCCCTAAAAATGCAACAAAATAACCCTAAAATGATATACACTTTAAGCACTTCACATGTATATATACATGTATATGTATATGTATATGTATATGAATATATATATATATATATATATATATATATATATATATATATATATATATATATATATATATATATATATATATATATATATATATATATATAAATAATATATATATATATATATATATATATATATATATATATATATATATATATATATATATATATATATACACACATATATATGTATATATGTGTGTGTGTGTGTGTGTGTGTGTGTGTGTGTGTGTGTGTGTGTGTGTGTATCATGTACTTTATTTATTCTGAGTTACTCTCCTATTCTTCCAAAAAGGAGGCAATCTTCAACCTTCTTAAACTCTCAAGAAGGATAAGCAACTTTAGCTTATTTACTCTTCATTGCATTAACTCCTTCTTACTTTTTATTTTCTTCTACTCCTCAACCTTACTTTCTTCCTAATCGGACTATTAGCCTCTTGTTTAGTGTCATCTACCATTCTTAATCAATTTTGGACTGCGCACACTTTCTGTCCTCCAGGCTAATCCATGGCTGCCAACTCCATGTGCGATGTTGTCCTTCTCCCTTCCAACATATGTATGGTATGCCATTATGCTGTAATTTCCCTTCAGAGTATCATCTCTACTTTTTAATAACATGTTCATCCAATGTTTATAACTAGCATTTAAGAGTTAATAATGGTTAGAAATAGTAGTTAGCAGTATTAAATTGTGTTTAGTGATAATTACGAGATGTTAGTAGCAGTTAGAGCTACCAATTATCAATAGGGAGTGTCTAAGACTGATTAATGATTGCCAACATTCGTAAATGTTGAAATGAATGGGCCCTAAGAGTTGATTTTTTCCCCCTTTGTAGAAAACCATAAGAGTTGGATTCATTTGGACAAGAATCTGAGTGCATAATTTGATGATGACTCTCCTCCCCCCTTGGCAAAAATAATTGGCACCATAGGCTAATCAAGCAAAGAGAAAAAATGAATTTGTTTAATCATAAATATTGGGAAAAAAATGGTAGAGAATGCTGGCTTTTCAATGGGGATTTGAACTGTCAATATCTCCATCATTCTAAGAAGGCAAGAAAGGTAAGAAGCATCAAAGTTAAAGATGCTTTGATTGTTTGGGTGGATAAACCCTCACAAGTTAAATGCATGTTTATTAATGATTTTACTTCTAGATGTAAAACAGCTCAAGCTCATATTACTTATATGGATATGAAAATGATTCATGCAATTACAATAGAAGATAATGATATGGTTCTTAAACCAATATAGGATTTAGAAAATGAAAGAGTCTATTTTCCAAATCGATAAATTAAAAGCTCTAGGACCTGACGGTTTTGGAGCGACCTTTTGTCAAGATTGGCATATAATGTAGAAAGAAGTATGCAATCTTGTTCAATCTTTTTTCTAAGAAATTTTAACTTTTAAAGCAAATTAATCACACTCTGTTTGAGTTATTTTCAAAAGTGGGTAATCCAGTATCAACTAACTAGTCCCAATTAATCTTTATAATAATTTCTATAAAATTATTCATAGATCTTGGCTAGAAAAATGCAATCGATCATGGAAGGAATAATTGATCTAGTACAAAATGCTTTTGTTCCAAAGCATTCTGTTCATGATAATATTCTTGATAAATCCTTAAAGTGCACTCCATTTTGAGGTCATTTCGTATCATTTTTAGGAAGAATTATGTGTTTTTATGCTATATTATGCACTCTTTTTTCTATTTCTGCTTGGGTATGGTTCTTTCTGTGTTTTGTAAGTTTTTAGACCATTTCACCCAAGATTTGACCCTCCAATGAGTGCAGCTTCACCCCCATGAACACCTGTAAGTCACTATGCCCGTGGAAGGAAGACAGAATAAAAGAATGTCACAACAGAGCTCACCACGGATGGTCCCTGGTGGCCTCATTTTCTCTAAGGCTACTTATTTTTTCATGACTGTTTGCCTTTCGAGCAGTTTTTATTCCATTATTTCTCGCAGTTGTTCGACTTCCAGGCGGTTTCGCTATAAAAAGGTTGTTTTCAACCTCATTCCAACATCCCATTATTCCATCTCCATACTCCATTCTATTCTACCTAGATTGGGATTTTAGATTGGATTAGACAAAGAGAGAGAGAGAGAGAGAGAGAGAGAGAGAGAGAGAGAGAGAGAGAGAGAGAGAGAGAATTGAAATGAAGATTTGCAAGGATTCCATGTTAGATTTGCAATCATTGGATTGAAGCGAGTTAATTGGCTGAGAATTTCTTTTCTCTTCTTTTCTCCTCTTTTCTCTTTTCCCATTATCTTTGGATTTATGTGTTGTAATTTTGATTATCTTTTGTTACTCAATTTTGGATTTATGCAAATGCTGGTTATGTTCTCGATCTGGTGTTAATCTCTTTGAGCATTTTGAAATTGTCGGATTGTTTTATTGGATCATAGATGTTTATTGTCTTGTAATAAATTTGATCACCTTCTTGCATGTTTTGGGTGTTGGATGAAGAATTGAAAGGTGAAATTCAATATTTGAACCTCAGGATTTAACTTGATTGTATCGAGTGTTGAGAAAGTCACACCAATTGAGAAACCACGAATATAATAATCGCATGCTTAATGAGCCTAAGCAAATCGAGAGCTCTTGAGAAATAATAATTGGTTAGATTTAGGTATTTCACTTCAACTTGAAAGAGGGTTGTGATACTTCAATTGTTGGTTTTGAAATAGTCCATTAAGGAAGAAATGCTTGATTGATACATGAAATGAGAGATTGGTAGTTTTGTATAATTCCTTGATTATTCATCCATTAGATTAGATAGTTGATTAGTTTAATTTCAATATTAAGTGTTGATTCGCTTAGCCTATCTTAAGAGGATAAGGTCAAATGAATAGACCCAGTTCTTGTGGGAGACGACCTTGACTTGCTTTAATGCCCCCCTGCGCTTGCGGCCCTATCAAATTTTTGGCGCCGTTGTCGGGAACTGGTGTCAAATATTGGATTTTTCTCGATAGGTTTGACTAGGCATTTTGCTTTTCATTGAAAAAACAAAAACCAAAGAAAATGAAAATTAAAAAAAAAAGTGATAAAATGTTTTTTAAAAAATGGCCATTTTTCGTTTTCCCCAATTGAAGCATGAATTATTTTGGAGCTACTTTAAGCGCATGCATGTCTTTCTTGCTCAATGTGATTATTGTGTTAGTAAATGGAAATTTCGAACATTGTTGATGAGGGTGTGAATAGTAAAACCTATGCTCTTTTAGAGTATTAGGGTTTTCTAGGTAGAGGCGTTGATGAGGCATCGTATTTGCTTGAGTAGATTACTTGGAATTCATTTGAGTTTATGAAGGTTAGTCGTGTCTCCAGATATTCATTCTTTAATCCTTGTGGATTTTATTCTAGATCTTATTATTCCCCTTTGTGGTGTGGCTTGTGTAATTGTTCTAGTCATGCTACTAATTCACATCCTTAATATGCATTCCATGTTCAATCTGACTTTGCATCACCCTAGGATAATACTGATGATGTCTTGACCTTACATGATTCATCCTTTCCTATAGCTAAGTTTAGTGTTGTTGATGTATGTTTTGAGTCGAAAAAAACTTTAGATAAGGTGCATGATCTAGCTGAGACTCCTTTGGAGGGGTCACGTGATGTGTTTATGCATTAGGAGTCTCCTAACCTTTGTTGTGCTAATGTTCTCCGTAATTCCCTTGATCATTCCCATGCTTCCCCCCTTTGTTCATTACCTTCTCCTTCCCTTGAGTATTATGTTGATGTGTCCATTCGTAATTCTATGATTTATGATGCTAATATTGATTTGAGCTATGAGGATATAATATGCTTAGTGGGAATATTGATAATTTTATATCCCTAGATTACTTTAGTGGGTACAATACCTCCCTTAGCCCATATTAATCGAGTGGATGCACCTAGAAAATCATGCACAATACGTTCTTTAATCTCTCTTTTGATTTTTCTATGACATTTGGTTTATTAAAGAGAGTACTAACTTTCTTTGTTATATTCATCTTCATGCTCTCTTCTGGCCAAGCTTCTGAGCCCTATGCTATGGTGTTTGACAAGCTTTTGTAAGCCTTGAAGTTCTAATGGTGTGGCTGATGCTCCATTTGGCCCGTTTGGTAAAGGCCTTAGCTTAGGCGTATCCAGCACTGATTCTGGTGAGATTATTCTATTTTGTTTTCCCTTTCCCTTCTCCTACTTTTCTTTCCTTTGAATAATGATGCTTTATCTAAGCATGTGGAAGGGTAGTTTTTTGTTTTCTATTTTATTCTTCTAGTTTGCATACGTGTTAGAGCATGCAGTTTTAGGTTTCTTTTTGTTTGCATTAGGATTTTGCATTTTTGCATATAGGATTGCATGGGGCGATGGTGTGAATTTGTTTGATATAACCTCCAATGATGTTTTTGTTAGGCATAATGGGTTTCATAAAGTTTGGGTAACTTTTGATGTGTAATTCCCTTTTGTTGCCAAAATTTTGAAGGTTTTGTAAATATTCTTATTTTGACCCTTGTCTTATTTGAGAACTCTATTTTCCCTTGGTGTCCTTAGCACTAACGTTAGTACATGGCGGTTATTTTATGAGCTTAATGAGACTTTAGTAGATGTCCTGTGAGATTTTGAATCTTATTTGGACTAATTCATTATATTCAGTCTTGTGTTCTTTCATGTGTATGACTCTTCCATGTTGCATCTCTAGAACTTCCCTAGACTCTTGTTCAAAACCACATTAGCATGTGCATAATTGATGATATGATAGAAGCATTCTTTGTTGTTGAATATTTTAGCCCCATAGCCAAATAGCCTAACCCTATGTCACATGTTTTTCCCCTTTACTAGCCCCTTTGAGCTTCTTTCCATCTTTGTTGTGATCAGTTCATATTAGCCCTTGGCTAAACACCTATTTCTACTTTTAAGCCAGGTCTATGAAACATCACTTCATCTATGTGGTGGGTGGTTTCGGGGATAATTGAGTTTAATGTCACTTTGATATGTTGGTTTGCTGAGGGATTGATAACATTGAGCATTTACTTAGATTCCCTCTTGTTTCGGTTGTGTATATATGTATTCGATTCTAAGTTGATAGTTAGTGATCCTATGGCTTTCAATAATTGAAAATTTTAACTCCATTTCCTAAAGAAGAGTACAACAAAAAAAAGAAGAAAAAAACATATTAAGAAAAAAGGCAAAAAAGAAAACAAAAAACTAAAAAAAAAAAAGTGATTGACATTGGATATATAAATAGCTTGAGTTCCTTTCTTTGTTAACTCATTACCTATTTCATTCATAGGGTTTGTTCATTGAATTGTTAGGGTTTGGAGAGTTGATAAATTTCATAGTTGCTTGGTGGTTGGTTAGTTGCTCTCTAGTCATTTGGCTACCTAGCTCTAAATTACCCAAATGCATTCTCCACTCCTTTCCCTTAACGCTTCTTGCCCACACTACAACCTAAGTGAAATCCTCTTGATTTTCTTGTGCACACTGCATTTTTAGTAGTAGAGAATTTGAGAGTTTTCGCAAGCATATGGTAGATTGTATCTTTGTAATGAGCCTTGAGTGGGCCTATGCTATATTCAAACACATGAGTGGGAGTTATTCACATTTCCAAAAAGTGAGGTTCTACTAGTCCGCTTGGCTCTATTCAATTCCGTGTGCTAGCATAATGTGCCTTGTGGTTCTTTGGTAATGATCAAGTTTGATATTAAACTTCTGGTCTCGTACTTTTTTGAAAACATTCACCTTCCCCTGATTTTGAAATGTATTCTGCACTATTTGAAGTTATTATTTATTACTATTCTTGCTTGTGATATACAATGACTTGCCTACTTTAAGGAGGTTGTTATGTATTTGAGTCCTAGATAATTCTCTCTTTGTCAGTTTTATACAGTGTTTGCTCGAGGACAAGCAACGGTTTAAGTTTGGGAGAGTTTGATAAGTCCTTAAGTGCACTCTATTTTGAGGTCATTTTGTATCATTATTAAGGAGAATTATGTGTTTTATGCTGTATTATGCACTCCTTCTTCTGATTTATGCTTGGGTGTGGTTCTTTCCGTGTTTTATAGGTTTTTTGACCATTTTACCTTAAATTTGACCCCTAAATAAGGATAGCTTAACCTCCATGGACATCTCTAAGTCACTACGCTCGTGAAAGGAAGAAAGAATAGATGAACGTCAAAACAGAGTTCACCACGAACGGTCTGTAGTGGTGCCCACGATCCGTGGTGGCCTCATTTCCCGTAAGGCTATTTGTTTTCTCGTGATTGTTCGACTTCCAGCAGTTTTTATTCCATTATTTCTCGTGACTGTTCGACTTCTAGGTAGTTTTGCTATAAAAAGGTTGTTTTCAACCTCATTCCAACATCCAATCATTCCATCTTCATACTCCATTCTATTCTACCTAGATTAGGATTTTAGGTTAGATTAAAGAAAGAGAGAGAGAGAGAGAGAGAGAGAGAGAGAGAGAGATAGAGAGAGAGAGAGAGAGAGAGAGAGAGAGAGAATTGAAATGAAGATTTGTAAGGATTCCATGCCAGGTTTGCAATTAACGTATTCAAGCACATTAATTGGCTATGCATTTCTTTTCTCTTCTCTTCTCTTCTGTTCTCTTTGTCTTTGGATTTATGTTTTGTAATCTTAATTATCTTTTGTTGTTTCGATTTTGGATTTATGCAATTGCTGATTATGCTCTTAATCTGGTGTTAATCTCTTTGAGCATTTTGGAATTGTTGGATTGTTTTATTGGTTGTTAGATATTTATTGTCTTGCAAAAAATTTGACCACCTTCTTACATGTTTTGGGTGTTGGATGAAGAACTGAAAGGTGAAAGTCAATATTTGAACCTTATGATTTGACTTGATTGTGTGAAGTATTGAGAAAGTCACACCAACTGAGAAACCACAAATATGATATTCGCATGCTTAATGAATCTAAGACAATCGATAACCCTTGAGAAATGGTAATTGATCAGATTTAGGTACTTTACTTCATCTTGAAAGAGGGTTGTGATACTCCGATTGTCAGTTTTAAAATTATCTATTGGGGAAGAAATGCTTGATTGATACATAAAATGGAGATTGCTAGTTTTGTATAATTCCTTGATTATTTATCCATTAGATTAGATTATTGATTAGTTTAATTTTAATATCAAGTAGTAATTCACTTAGCCTATCTTAAGGGGATAAGGCCCGATAGATCAATCTAGTGCTTGTGGAAGATGACCTTGATTTGTTACAATGATACCGTGCGCTTCCAGCCCTATCAATTTTCCTCCTAGATCAAATTATGAATAAATTCGAAAACATGAAAGGAAGGAAAGTTTTAGTATCTCTTACAATAGATATAGAAAAGGTATTTGATCACTATGAAATCTTCTATTCAACACACAACATGGTTTGGGATTCCATCCCAATTAGCTTGAATGGAGTGTAGAATGCACATCGATAGTGTCATATTTACTGTCTTTAAAGATGATGTTCATGAATTTCTCAAGCAAATGATAGGTATTCATCAAGGACAATCTCTTGCCCTTCGTTTATTACCCATGTAGAGATGCTTACTAGGGCCCTTCGAAACACACCTTCTAGAAGCAGATGTCGGATTTGAATTAAAATGTCCCAAGCGAAAAAAAATTCAATGTCTACTATTTACGAATTATAGTCTTTTCTCTTGTAAAACTAATTTAGAATCTTGCAAAGAACGTAACACTGTTCTGTATAAATTTTGTTAAATTTAGACCAACTCATTAGCTTTCATACGTCATTTTTAATGTTTTCGAATAATGTGATGATTTGTGATACATAAATTTTCTTATTCATCCTCAATATCAGATATCAGGATAATCTTAGTAAATATCTTCAATGTGGAAAAAATAGAAACCTTCTCTGAAATAGTAAGCCGAATGACCAAAAGGTTACAGACGTGGAAAGCAAGTCACATTTCTAAAGCAAGTAAAGTTACGCTCATTCAGGCTAACATAGATTCAATGTCAGCGCAACATTTGCTCACCTAAGGACATAGCTCACCAAATGGATAAAATTAGTAGTGATTTTTCTTTTCTGCAAAAAATTAAATTACAACAAATGTGTGTCGATGTTAGCCTGTGATAAGATTTATTGTCCTATGAAAGCAGAAGGACATGGTTTAAGAAAGATAAAAGCCGTGAATTTTGCATTTTTGAATAAGTTAACTTGGAAACTATTCTATGGATAGAGCCTTTTGGTAGAACAAAGTAAGCTAAATATCCAATTGAAGATAGTTTTCTTTTCCTAGCAAAAGCAAAGAAAATGGATTGATGAACTTGTAAATGTATCGTTGGAAATTGCTATAAGTTTCAAAAAGGAATTAGATGAATAGAACATTAATTTACAACTTGATAATTGGTGTACTAATGATAGTCTAGCAAATTAGGTTTGTATTTTGAATCATTCTCTCATTAACACTTCTATCAAAGTGTCACATTTCATCGTACGCAATGGGGAATGGGATACTAATAGACCCAGTATACTAGTGGGTGTAACCCATCGCTAATGATTCTTGCAATGCCTATACGCTTCACTCCTATTCCCAAGTCTAGTTGTTATGGATTATTAGGAAATGGAGAATTCATGACAAAGATTGCGACTTGGGTAACATATGGAATGAATTCAACAAATCACCATTATGGGAACATAAATGGATATGAAACTTAGATATATGTCCAAGTTAACATTATTTCTATGGTTACTTTGCCTGAGTCTCTCCTTATGTGGGGTGGTTTGTTCAAGAGGGACATGAGTATTGGCCCACTATGTCCTTATTGTCAAATGGAGATAGAGGATGTTGACCACATTTTTTAAGATGCGATGTTACTAGAAGTGTGGGGATTGGCTAGTGCAAACAATTGGTTGATACTAATTCCTTCACTAACCCACGTAGTGGGATGTTACAAGTCCTTTCAAATTTTAAAGCATTAAATGGCACAATCAAATTGGATAAAGTAGTAGCACTCCTATAGTGTACTTGGAAAATAAGAAATAGTACGATGTTTTGTAATGATCACACCTTACCCCAGTACTACCTTAAGAAGAGCAAAACTTAAAAAAAAAAAAAAAAAAAAAAGCTAGCACCAATATCAAACACAAACTAGCACAAACACTCCAACTAGCAAACCCAAACAGACTCGAACCATATAAAGACACATTGGGTAGCATGGTAAATATCCCAAGCAGGGCTCATCAAAATCAACTATGATGGATCGACACTTCACAAGAAGCAAGAAAAGGATTTTTAAGAAGAGTTTAGGGGAAAGCATAAGTTGTTTTAGGTTGTATTAATTTCTTCTAGAACTCCCAAGTAAGAGTGTGTTTTCCTTGGTATCTCTTTTATGTTCCCAACAAACCAGGTAGAGTATGAATTTATGGGCCCACCAATACATCAAGTAGTCGTAGGCACATTACACGCATCTCTTGGAGGGCATACACATTTAAATCACTAGAAAGCAGCAACTAAAGCCTGCATAGGTCACCTTCCATGGTAGCGATTTAGACTTCAGAACCTGGGTCCTGTAATTTTTTATTTGAAATTTCTCAAGTAGTTAGTAGGATCCTTAGACCTAAGCTTTTATGGTCGTCACTCATTCTTTATCTTGCACTCCCTCCGACTAACCTCAAGTAGATTGCCCTATGGTAAAATCAAGCGAAGGATGACCCTTACTCCTAGAAACAAAAAAATATATGTAGTTAATTAAAAACTGTCATACAAATATAACTAGTACTAACTGTAATCATATGACATGTTCAACTACTTTTATGTCTTAAGTTTGTATTAATGCCGACAGCTAATATGCTTTTCTGTCCTAAGGGTGTACTAATGTAGACAAATATATGCCTTTTTCTTCTAAACTTGTGTTAAAGGAAAATAATAGTTTGTGTCGAAAGAAAATTGAATATCATGCTTACAGTTCATTTTTTCCCCTTCAAATTGGCATGATACTTTTATTTAAACATTCAAAATTATAACTACCCTAGGGTACATCTTGTATTTTGCACAAGTATGTGTCGAGTATTATTGTCCATATAATTAGTTTGCAATGTATTCATATAAAATAAGTTACTTACAAAAAATACCAATGACGCATCTTATAATATGAATCACTATAACATATGTACACAAATTACATGAATAATTGAAAAGTAAGGGTTTTTAAGTATGAGAGATTTATACTCGGATATATTCGAAATCCCTTGATATGATGAACATGACATCTGTATGCATTCCATATTATATGTCCTACTGAATAGCTAGTTTGTGACGTTTTCTTTACTGGAAGTATGAATTGGGATATACTAACTCAATCAAATATATAGATGGTTTAATAAGAATGAGCTTATCTGAATAACAATTGAACTATTGCTTGGGATGGTGCAAATAATTGAGTTTAAGATCAATTATGTGCAACCAATGGTTTAAACACTGATCATCAGCAGTGATCTCTATGATGCACAAGTCTAATCATCCCATGTACTCAAATGAAAGGTGGTTCAAGACAGCACAATCGAAAACCCAAGGTTTTAGAGAGATTTTGGGAAAATACATTTTTGTATGAGTTGTTTGGAATAGCTAACAAGTTGTTTTCTAGAGTTACTTAAGTCTAAAAAAGGATGCAAATAGACAACATAAATCAAAGACGAAAAAAGGGAAAATGTAGAAGATAATGGCTATGGAATGTTTTGATCAAGGCAAGAACATATTTCTGCAATCTATTTTAATTCTTTGCGTAAATACAGAATCAAATTTTTTAAAGAAAGACTATAATAATCACCATATCATGCCACCTCCAAAGTCCTTACTGAGCCTGGCCTAGCCTGTTCCACGTGCACACATCTGCATTTCCTAGCCTATCCGCTCTTTGGGCCCAAGCTTTATTCATAGAGGCTTAGATACAAAGTTATAAAAAGTACTTTATTCCTTTTCCATCTTTCTATGTGGGACACATGTACTTCATTATTCTCTTTCCCAAAAATCAATCAAACTAATAAGTTTTTGAATTACGTTTCCAACAAAAAGAGAAAGGCTTAAGTGTTGCTATCTTTTGGCCTTGAACTGAAGATTGAATAACCAAAGTATTGATTCACATCTTTCCAGGTAAATTAATATGGAACCTCATAAGGGGGCATAACATCTAGCATTTATTCACCCACTTTTCCTCAAAATATCATTCACGTCTTTGCAAATATTTAGAACTTTTATGGCTATGTGCCTTCCCCCCACATACTCAATGGTGCTCTAGAGAGTAGAACATACTCTTATAGAAGATGGTTGTTCGGTTTTCAACTGTTATAATTTTGATGACTCTTATATTTAGTTGTGGCTCGAAATAACATTTAAGTTAGGTTGTTTACTTGTGTTATGCACCACCCTCAAAAGTTGATTAGGCTTCCTCATTCCTCTATTCATCTATATGGCCTCCGATCTACACGTCGTTAGCTAAAAAAAAAAAAAACCAATAAATCGTTTTTACAAGTGCACATGAACCCTACGCGGTGCCACCTCAGTCTATTGGAAACAATGTTCGGGAACTCTTTGATCTTCCAACTGACATAAGTCTATTGGAAATAAATGGGTTATCAAGGCAAAACATCAAACAAACAGATTGATTGACAAGTTCAAGGCTCATTTAGTGGGAAGAGGTTTTACCCAAATTGATGGTATAGATGATGAAGATACATTTTCTCCTGTGGTAAGATTTATCTATGTTACCTTATTCTTAGCTCTAGCTGCCAATTTGGACTTTTAGTTGTTTTATATGGATGTAAAGATTGTTTTCCTTAATGGAAACCTTGAGAAAGAGATCTATATGGACTAACTCAATGGTTTTATATCAAAGGGTTAAGAGGACAAGGTGTGCCTTCTTAAAAGGTCTATATATGGTCTTAAGAAATGTTCTAGATCACGGTAGTTTAGATTCCATGCAACCATAACTTTGTTTGGCTTATTTATGATGAGAACAACTGGGGATTATATTTCTTCCCTTGTACATTGATGACACGCTACTTGCTGGGAGCAACTTGGAGATGATCGAAGCTACTAAAAAGTCGTTACCTTTATCTTTGAGATGAAGAATATGGGTGAAACTAGTATGTCCAAGGTGTGGAAATAGTCAAAGACCGTTCTAAAAAACTCCTGGGTATGTGTAAGAGAGCATATATCAAAAAGCTCTTAGAATATTTTTTAGATGCATAATTACAAACCCCTAGACACTCAAATTGAGAAGGGTCTAACCATTAGTCATAACCAGTGTCCTAAATTACATAATGAAAAAGGCACAATGAGCAACGTCCCTTATGCTAATACCATAGGAAGCTTAGTGTATGCCATACTATGTACGCAACCTGACATTTGCCTTACGGTTGGTTTAGTAAGTCACCACCAAAGTAACCCAGGACCTACTCATTGGCAAGCCATCAAGAGAATCTTTTGTCCTTCATGTGTTGAATATAGGACTTCATAAGGTTTAGTTTTGGATGAATCTTGTTATGTGATGGACATATTTCTCTTGTAATGAGTATTTATGTAACAAAGGTTGATGTTTATTTTTCTCAATGTTCATGGTTTATTATTGCATGTTAGGCATATTGAAATATCACAGGCTTTTGATTGGCCTAGTCACAGAAGCAATCACCCTAATACTTGAGTAGCGTACAGGATGAGACTAAATTACATTGAAATTAAACTAGGGGTGCAATGGTGATTATTCAGATAAAGCATATGAATGAAGAAATATGGTCCCCTTGGTAAGTGTAAGAGGAGACTTGAGGGGGTCAAATATGAAATATGATTTCACATTAAAGCCTTAAAAGTCGAATCTTAAGTGTTAAGATTAACATTTAATACATTGATCTAATGGCTTAGGTTAGATTTTTGGACAAAAATCTAGACTGATAATTCACATGGCATATAGAGTGATATGGCCAACTTAGTGGGAGCTATCTCATGACTCATTTCATATTATGTGTTCTTATAAGACAATCGATACATGGAATGATAATTGACTTTCATATCTCTTGTCATTATGTGACCCTGTGAATGACAATCCTTTGACTTAAAGCTAGGATATGAACTCGAAGCTTAATGATGCTATCTTAATATGTTTCTTAAGGGCCATGACGTATACAGTTTATCGAGAACATGTTAGCAAAATACTTAAGCTGATATGAAATGTCATGAGTGTTTAAGAAAAATCTATCCATCTTTACTATATCAACATGGGCGATTATATGGGGTATATAATTTTATGATATAACGTATGGCATAAGGGGACTAGGTATGCCACCCATGATGTTTAGGATGATTTGGGTATCATATTTCACGAAACTGATGCTAGTTAGATGGTGGTTTAATATAATACGATTTGGTTACTTTCTGGTCACACATCCATTCCTGATATGAAGCGTGAATAGCTATGGTTCTCGGAGATGCATATGGTTTGTAGCCTACATGGCCAGGTAAGAGCTATTAGCCGACTCTAATTATATTAGGTGGATAACCAGTAAACTGCCTAAGTGGTGGTAACCCTAATCGATGAAAACTATATAAGGAGTTTTAGGGGGCTGGTTAAACACATCAGTCTAACTAACCTTAAATCAGAACTTCCTACCTCTCCTCATCTCCTATGGTTATGCTGCCACCCTAAGGGTTTCGAGTTTGGGACATGGCATTCAAGACAAATTTGGTAGCCATCTTCTAGCAGTATTTATACCTCATGGGTTAATTCCGGCAATTTATTCCACCCCAAAGATGAGTCCTTCATTTTCCTATAGGACAGGACCAATCGGTTAGACTAGTTCAACCTTGCTAGGTGGACCTTGGTCTAGAGATGCATACGACTCATTTATATGTCGAATGAGGCATGAATTGGTCATGAGGAGAAGAGATAGACATAAGGTAAACATGCCTTATTGAACTTAGAGCTATAAAGGGTATAGGTGTGTAGTTACAAAGGGAGCCGGCATGTAGTCTACACGTAGCAAAGTGGAGTGACAAAAGTATGAATGGATGGATACTTATACCTATTGTCAAATTAGTGGCTTTGCAATTTTCTATCCATTCGTGTAAGACATGCCTCTTTTGTCAATTGTGATTTCCTTGTGAGAGGTTTGCAAAATATGCTCATTTCTTTGATTTCTCTTCATTAGTGTCACTGGTTTCTCTTCAACTGTGGGTGATAACATAAGTTCATCTTTATCTTCCTTATCCCCATGCAAAATGACTCTCCCTCGCTCATGCTCTTCATTTCTTTCTTCACAAAGTGAACTCGCACTACCAAATGTATACACTTGCATATCATCTTTAAATGTTTGCAAATGAATGTGAGTTAGATCTATAAACAAATATGAAGATAATTCAAACCCAAAGGGCATGATAGTCATTTACACATAAGTTGTTAATAAAAATGGCCATGATACTACCTAAGTTTATATTTACATTTAAAACTTGCTTGTCAACTCAAAAATATTAGATCATTTGGGCATAGTAGCCTTTTAGTAGTTTTTCCTTTGCAGAACCTTGTAAACCCATCCAAGATAGCTATAACGAAACTTTCCTGTCAATTTTTTGATGCCTCTGTTGGCTGATAGTAATTTGTAACAAGTCTAAGTAGAGCCAACTCATCAGGTAGCCGGAAGACATAGAAAGTTGCATTAGCTTAAGGACGCCTTATCTTATATTTGGTAGGACTTTATGGTGTTTATGATGCAATTCCTGGAAATGAAATGCTACTATTTGTTCCTATACCATCCTTAGAGATACTTATGGGAGGATGCCTTGAAGCTTTGCTTGTAGGAATAAAGTGTAGTGAGATAGAGAAGGTACTTGGGATGATACTGATATCTTTTTCTTGTACTGTCAGATCACTGGGAAGGAGGCCTTGAATTTTAGCTTGTAGAAAGAAGGTGAAGTTTCTCATATCGGGAAGGTACTTATGATAATGTCGATAAAGAAATGCTGGTTTCTTCTGTCAATGTCTTAGGTTGTGCCAATTATGTGGGCAAGTCTTTGAATGTAACCAAATGTTCATGTATTGATCGTACTTGGCTAGTTGCTTAAGTGCTGCTAGCTTGAAATTTTGAACTTCATTACTGTAGGGAGTGTTATATAGCTATCTTTTCTTTGGAGGCATTGCTTTTTTAACCTGGTTAATGCACAGGCTGCATGAGGATGTGAGTTTATCAGCAGCCATTATTTTGGGGCTATATGCTTTATAAGTGTTATGCTTCAAGCACTGTGATTCAGGATTTTTATCTTACATGCGGAACTGATTCGTAGGGATGAACTTGAAGCTAAGGTTGCTCGACTTGAGATATGAATTTGAAGCTTAACTGACAAAGGTTTTGATGTCATCATCTAATGCTTATAATTCACATGAATTGGATAGAGAATTGGAGAGATAATGAGGAATGTATCTAGTGGATGTAGTCATTGAACATCTATATGGGGCATCAGTTGATTTGAAATCCTTCGAGGTCACATTCTTTTTGTACATTTACTTTCTGTATGGAATTGGAACTCATTCTCATATCTTGTTTATTTGTTCTCTTTTCCTCTAAACTTTACTCTTTACATAGTGAGGTATAGCGTTTGATTGACAGTATTAATAAGTCCATCAAGACCTTAAGGTTCAAGATAAGGTAGGTTGGAGGTGGTGTCACATGTGATGATTTAAAAGTTCAGACTCCATAATGTCAAACCCTAGAAGAAACCTGGAGGAGGAGTATCTGGATTATAGGGAAAATTTTTTGAATTTTCTCAAAGCTTACTCTTAATTTATTTCAAGTGATAATGTTTATTGCATAGCTAGTAAATCTTTGGATATGTTGGAAGGTTGGTAGCAGGGAGAAATGTCTAATAATAGTCTTATCTCCTTTCAGATTGTAGTTACCTTTAGTATGGTGGCCAACAAGGAAAAGCATATGTTCTCAACTAGGAATAATTTCTAGGTTAACTTTTCTGATATTTATAAACTTGCACGTTCTACTGTAATTAGGACTCCCTTTTTCCCAATTTGTGCTCCTTTTTAACATAGAGAAATCAGGCATATTGAGATAGCAGATCTTATCCAATAGGATGCCTGTCCAATCACAGAGTGAAATATTGGTTAACTGTGCTTTTAGTAACCTACTGATGATACTTCTAGAAAAATTAATCCATTGACCCTGAGATGGTTAAAGTATCCACTCCCTCCCCCCTAAAAAAATATATGGCCTCAATTTGGGTACCTGATTTTCATGCTACTATATGGAGAAATGATTTAAAGATTAGGGAGTTTTGATGGTATAGAGAAGTTTGAGGAACATAAATTGGTGATCAATTCAAGAATATGAACCAACTCAACCAAAACAAGTTGAAGGCCTAGGAAGTAGTGTCATACTCTCACATGTCCTCTAACATGAATGCTTTTTGGGCTTGGAGTATTGATGCTGCAAAAGCCCCTCTAACCTTCCACAATAAATATGGGGGTTGGTGAGACTCGAACTTGAGACCTCGTGCTCAAAAAGTCTCTTATACTATGTTCAAAAACCATCTCAACTAAAAATTTAAGCTAATGGTTGAAAGCCTAGGAATTGGCTTTATACTTTAACATGGTCTTTGAGCAATTCTGCAGCCTGATACTGACATTAGTGAGAAGTTGCAGCGGTAATTTCTTCAACACTTAAAAGAACAATTGGAGTTCCCAACCATAGAAATGATGCCTTAGGATACACCAGCAGTCAACACAGAGCAGGTGCTTGTCCATGATCCAAAATTGACAGAACTCAAATTTGAGCATGCATGGTGAAGGCTACCTATTGGAGGAAATCAACCATTGCAATCAGATTAGCTTGGGAAAGAGTTGGCCTCTAGTGAGCCACCTAAAGGTAACTAAACCATAGTGTTTCTTCTATTGTTAATTGCAATGCCAAAAAAACCTAGCCAACCTCCCATGTAATTACCATATCTTTGTCTTTCTGACTATATGTTAAATTTCATATCAATTGGGCCATAAACAAAGATTTTTGCATATAAATCCAAATGAGGTTTCAACCAAAATTTAATTGGGAATGGGTGGAGTTATTTATCAGTTTATATATATGCTGAAATCCTTCCATTTTATTAATGTGAAACAACTCCCCCTTTCATATTCTTTCATTTTATCAATATAGGGCAATATTCACTTTCATACTACAATGTGGCCACCGCATGTGGGCTACTAACAAGGCCTAACTCATTGTGCACAATTCAAATGGGGATGGTGGAAAGATCAAGCAATCTATTATGATACCATGTTAAATTTTATATATTAATTAGGCCATAAACAAGACTGATGCGCATAAGCTCAAATAAAGTTCCAACCCAAAACCAATTGGCAATGGGTGGAGTAACTCACAGGTTATGCTCAAACTCTTTAATTTTATCAATGTGCCATAACACCCAATTTCATATTCTTTTATTTTATCAACATAGGACACCACCCGTGGGGCTTAGCATAGGCCATATAAATATTTCTTCAATTTGCACACTTTACGGGGAATCATTGGACCTAAATTTGGGAGGCATCATCATAAACACCTATTCCTCTAAGTCTCCATGTAGAAAGGCATTATTCACATCCATCTAATGTAGTTCCCAGCCTTTTTCCACTGCCACTAATAAGAAAATTCTCACACTGGTCATTTTTATAACATTACAAAATTTTTCATTGTAGTTGAATCCTTTAACTTGATGATCACCACTAGATATCCCCATTTGCATTGTACTTCACTTGGTAGACCCGTTTACAACTTATAGGCTTTTTCCCTAGAGGTAGATCTTTGACTGATCACATTTCATTTTTCTCTAAAGCTTCAATTTATTCAACCATGGCCTTATGCCACTGAGGATCCTTCACTGCTTCCTAAAAATACTTTGGCTCATCAACCTTTGTTATACCAACTAAGAAATTTTGTGAGAACCCAAAAACCTTTTTGATGTGACATAATTTACAATTAGATATCATGTACTTGAGGATTTCTTTTGATGTAGGTTGACAAAGGAGGAGATCTCTTCAGGTTTTGGACGACTAGGTCTTACACTGTGACCTAAATAGTCATCATATCGCTTTGGCAACCTGCTTGGCTGATATGTTCTTCGAACCTCATGGCCAGTTATTGCCTATTTGGTCTTGTGGTCATCTGAGCCATGTGTTGGACGAGTGCACTCGGGCCTGGCTGTTCTGCTTCTGTTCTAGCGAGCAGATTGGACCAATGGGTTAAGGGATATGGGCCTAATCTAGATGCATCATCCTCATCTTCCAGACTCCCCTTACTTGAACCCGTGGTGACTCATCCTGGTGTGTGTGGGTTGGACTTTGCTTATCATCCAAAACTAAGTCTTCATCATTGATTAAGCTAGATTGCAAGCTAATTTTCTATGTGGGCAAATCAGCTTCTTTTACACTTGCAATATCCATGAAGGGGAATATGTGTCTGTGAACTATAACATCCTAACTGACAAAGACTTCATGGGTCCTAATCAAACTTCTTCCATCATTTTTGCCCATACAGATACCCAATAAGAAGGCACTTCCTTCCTTGAGGTGCAAATTTATCCTTAACCCTTTTGACTTGTGCAAAACAAAGTGTCCCACTAACTTGAACATGATCATATGAGGGGTCTTTTTGATAAAGTGACTCATATGGTGTGTTCCTATTTAGCAGCTTGCTTGGTGTTCTATTTATTAAATGAGCTACTGTAAGTATATATGCATTCTATCCAAAACTTGGTGGGTAGGTTAGCTTGGAACAAAAGGGCTCTTCCATATTTAGAACATGCCTATATCTCCTCTCAACTCTACCGGTTTGTTAGGGAGTATCAATGTAACAACTTTGATGTGTGATTCCATGTTCTTGATAAAACTTTTGCATAGGTTTGGAAGTGAACTCGGACCCATTGTCACTCTCTACTACCTTTACATTACTTTCAAATTGAGTTTTAGCCATGGCAATAAAAATTTTTAGCAAGTTGGTCATGGCAATAAAGCGTTTCAGCAAGTTGGTCATCTCTCCCGTATTAACTATGAGATAGACCTAAGTGGCCCAACTAGCATCCTAATAAATTGTGAGAAAATGAGGAGGACAAAAGGATCTCCCCAAATATCACAATGAATAAGTGTAAAAATATCTTGGGCTTTATTGGAACTTAAAGGGAAACAATTCCGAGTTTACTTTGCGTGATGAAAAATTTCACTCACATTTTTATTGTTTTTATCATAAATAACCCCTAAACTACTAGGAAGTACCGAGTCGCTTATGCCACAAATTGTCAGGGTTGACTGCGTTGACAATTTTTTTTCTCCAATGATCCATATTTAAAGTGATAGACTCCACCTTGTTGTTCAGCCACATAAATTAGAATCCTCAAAATATGGTCCTAAAAAATACAGAACTTAAAATTTTCACACTACAATTCAATTCGTTGCTTATTTTTGCGATAGAAACAAGATTGCAATTAAGTGATGGTATATATAGAACATTGCTCAACTTGATCTTTTTCATGAGCACTACAATTCCTTCTTTACTAGCTAGAGTGTGGGTTCCATTCGGTAATCCGACAAAAACATGAGATATTTTTTTAGTTTTTTGCATCATGCTTAAATCACCCGTCATATGGCAAGAAGATCCACTATCGAACATCTATAAAATTTTACCTGAAAGTGTTTCGCATCTCAACTTTGGTATTTCAATGAGGTTTAAAAGCCTCTGTACCTGTTCTGGGCTCAAATCAAGCACTTGGACTGGGTTTGCCGCTTGTGTTGCTACTGGGATTCGCATTGTTCTCAGGCTAGGCTTGCACCAGATTAGTTGTTCCGCGGCCCACTCCCCTTCCTCGACTAAATCCTCATTGTGCACCTTGGTTGCCTCGGCTTGCCCTTCCTCCTTGACCAATCCACGGGTACTCAAATTTGGAGGCTAACCAATAATCTCAAAGTAACCTTCTTCCTCATGGCCTCAACGTCTGCCGTGTTTGCAAGTAGGTCAACCCACCATGGCCGAATGTTCTTGACAACGAAGGGAACCATATCTGTTCTCAATCTGTTGATCCTTACTCATCATAGGTTGCTTATGGTTTTCTTCCTGTTGCACCATGTTAACAATTCGATTGAGAGATGGAACTGAATCAAGTGCCAAGACTTGGCTTTGAATATTGGCATATGTCTCACCGCCAAGCCCCATGAGAAACGGATGGGTTCGTTTTTGTTCTCTCATCTTCATCACCTTGCACCCAACACTACATTCAGACTTTCTACATGTACATTGAGGTATTTTGATGTAGTCGTTCAACTCACTTCACATGCCCATGAGCTTGGAGTAGAATTCACCTTTAATCCTCCATATTTACATGCTGCTATATCAATTTTAAGGCTATGTATTTTGGGACTATTAGCCATGGCGTATCTTTTCTGTAGAGTTTCCCACATGACTGCCACAATTTCAACATAGGCAATGCTTGTGTAGAGTTTAAGGTCAATTACATTGATGATCCAAGAATAAATCATTGAATTTAAGATCTGCCAGGCATTATATTAAGTTGGATTGTCTCCTTCCTTAAATCGAGTCCTTTTAAGGTTCCTTCAATGAAGTCAAGTTTGTTTTCAGATTTCAAAGTAGTCCTAGCTACTTGTTACCACAAATCATAATTTTTTCCATCAAAGATAACAGATGTGATTGCCACACCCGACCCTTCTGATGGATGCAAGTAATAGGGCGAGTGGTTGTCAATCACAACCTTTTTGTTTATGACTCTGATACCATATAAAAAAAATTATTGTGTTTGAGAATTTGGAGCCACGACTAATCATGTGTGTCGTGTGTTCGTATATTTGACTTGCTATGTATTTGATTTGATGTGTTTTTGTACCTTGAATCCAAGAGGCTACATATCAATACAAGCTAGCAATCTTCTAGTGAACCCTAGTTGTGGCCTATGCATGGTAAGCAATTAGTAATATAATCCAAATCAATTACAAATATAGAATATTGACCAAGAATGACATCCAAGGAAATATTTTATTTCCTTAACACTATATGCATGGGTGGATCTACTCTTGTGGGATTAATTATCCGTAGAATATGAATGGACACCCCTCTCCTTCAAACAAAAAAATTAATTAGCTATATTTAAATGGGATTAGATTGTTAGATGTGGACATCCCTAATTAGGTCAAAAACATTATAGATGCACTTTAAATATATTCAATGCACACATTAACATTTAAAAAAAGGGCAGCCCGGTGCACAAGTATCCAGCGTTCACGCAGGGTCCGGAGAACGGCCGTACTTCAAGGGATGAATTGTAGGCAGCCTAACATGACTTTGTCAGTGGCTAATTCCACGAATCAAACTCGTGACCTTTTGGTCACACGGAGACAAACTTACCGTTGCTCAAAGGCTCCCCTTCACACATTAACATTTTAATTTCTTTAAACATTAAGAGTACAGTTATAAAGTTATAATTTGATAGAAAAGTAAAATTAAATTAAATGCACCAAGTCCAAATTTCTCGCTCTCCCTCCCTTTCTTATCTGGAGTTCAGGCTTTTAATTTAATCTAAGTCTAATATCTTTAATTTTCTTTTATTGTTATTATTTATTTTTTTGGTTGTTTAGTTGCGATATGTGCATGGTACTGACTTTTTTTTGATTTGGCCCTAGTGATTGATTTAAATTCGATAGTATTTCTTTTTTTCCCTTTTGGTGTGATTAATTGGTGCAGATTGCTTATTTGTAGTTTTATTCTATGTTTGACATGTTCACTTCATGTCTCAATCTTTTTTTATTTTATTGCTTGATGCTGATGATCTGTCCTCTGTGTCCAACAATTTTAATAAATGTTACGTAATCATAACATTCTGCGATTTCAACTCAATTTATGTATCAAAATACAAAATATGAAAAACGACAAAGAACAAATGTAGTAGTAGAGGTACTATAGTTTTTTTTGGAAGGGAAGGGTGGGGAAGTAAAAAAGTGGGGCATATTGTTATTGATTGTCAACTTCCTCTTATGTAGAAATACGAGATGGAACGCTGGGGAAAAAAAAAAAAAACAGAATATCTATATAAAATAGACTACTATTATATGTATTATATAATTTTTTTATATTGTATAGCTGTAATGACGTTAATAAATGGACACTCCTATTTTAAACATCTGGATCTGCCACTGACTGTATGACATTCTTTCTTGCATTATTGCGGAAATTACTTTGTGACTTGACTGGTCTACTTCTCTTCTAACTCACTTTGAATGATGCATTTAAGAGTTTAATATACTTTGACCACCTTGTACCTTACAGTCCTTGCCACAAATTATTGTTGAGTGAAAGGTTGCTCGGTGCTGCATGTCATATTGATCAAATGCGATGTTTTTCTTCTTTGTTTTTATGGGAATTGCTTGAAAATGGTGGGGCTGGAGTTCTTTGTTTATGCCTACTAGCTAAGACAATGATATAAACTCTACACTGTGTTGGCCGGTGTAGGCCACAGTTTACCTGTCCACTATAAACCGCGTACATTGCTTGTCTGGATTTGTACTCCCCAGTACAATGCATTGGTCCATTATTGACTACGATGATTAGAAAAATCTACCCCCAAAACTATTCTTTAAATGCCTCAACCCAACGGCAGGTGATGCATAGATTATTGCCCAATAAACGAGTCCTTTTAACGTTGCTTAACGCCCTGGCGAAATACATTACTCGTTCTAAAATTCATTTTCATAAATTAGACTCGAAAATAATAAATGGTTTGGATAGAATTAGATTTAACTTATTACTTATCGTGCATTCCATCTTTCTCTAGATGTTTCCATGTCGTATGAGGTATAGCAGATGTATGCAAAACAAATGCGTCTCGTCTGACCACTACGTCTCATATCAATAATCTGGCCCATATAACATCAATAATCTTGGCCGAAACTGCTCCCCAATACATGGGATAGAATTTGCTCCATCTTTTGAATGACAGCATTATTATGCCCCCTAGAGTGTGGATCAGTAGCTCCAATGACTACCCCAGGGTTGTTCTAAAGGTGCCTTTTGAAATCAACATATGCACCAGGTTTGGTGCTTTAAAACAGTTAAAATGTAGTGGTTTATGGCATCATACTAGATAAACTTTGGCTTTTTCGGGTTCCCTGATATTCTGGGATGGTGGGTCTTCCTCTTCACCTTTTTATTTTTTATTTTTTATTTTGGGCCTTAGATTTGCGGCCAATCTTTCTTTGCCCCTTTTACTGTTGCTTTGTTACACGGTTGTATCATATTTTAGCTAAATATCTAATCATAGAGGAGACAAAGCTATCTTAATCTGGGGAGTTGCTGCAAGCTTGAAGTTCATCCCAAATTGGGAACGGTTGAAAGGTTATTTCAAACTTTTTTTAGGCGATAAAATTGGTTGGGTTCATGGGAGAATTTGATCCCGAAGCTTGCTAGTTAGGTTTCAGGGTTAAGAGACTAGAACAAGGCTTCGTTGGTGTTCATTAGATTTGATGTCCCTCTAGGCAGTTGGCTAGTTGCCTAAAAGCTTAATGATTAAATTCAATAGCGCGAATGTTCATGGGAGGTTGCTAAAATACCCGTAGAGATGAACAATTTAAAAAATTTTAAGCAATTTTAAACATTCTACTTAGAGGCTATGGATATAGTTCAATAATGTTACTTGTCCAATGCTTATCTGGGTGTCACGAACCTTTTCAGATGTCACTCCTCCAACATGCACAATATATAAGCTTTATTGTATACTTGCATCTATGCAATAATTTGTGTTAACTTGAACGAATTTACTAACGTGATCCACTATTGATAAGATTCGTATCTAATTGGAGATAATTAAAACATGATGAATATGATAATTACTCAAATTCAAACGACCTTACCTAATTCATTTCGACCCTGATATGACATGTCTCTAGAGAAGAGGAATGTATAAAAATTGATCAAAGAAGAATTGTGCGAAAAACAAGGGCTTATGATTTCGTTCCTTGCTTCTCTGATTCTTATTCCATGGCCAGCCTTCAGCATATATATACATATATATATACTTAGGAAATCAAAGACCAACTATGGCTAACCCTAACTTGTTTGGTAAGTCACCAAATTGTATAAGAATTAGGAAACTGGGAAAATTAATTTACAAAGGCAATAAATATAAATTATTTATTGTCTAATACTCCCCGTCAAGTTGGAGCATGCAGATCCACCATATCTGACTTGCTCTTAAGATATTAAAACTAGCGCTTCCCAATCTCCTTTGTGAATCTATCAGTTGGTTGTTCTTTGTTGCCAATACGTGAAAGAGTAAAAATTCGTGCATCAAGTTTTTCATGAACAAAATAACAATCAATCCCTCTATGTGCTTCGTTTGTTCATGAAGCACAAGAGTTTTAGCTATATGCAGTACAGCTTGACTATCACAAAACAACTTCATGAGCTGCTCAAGAAAGGCTCCTAATGAAGCCATGAAAGTATGCAACCAAACCAATTCACTTGTAGCAACTGTCATGGACCTGTACTCAGCTTCAGTTGATGATCCAGAAATAGTGGCTTGCTTCTTAGTCTTCCATGAGATAGGTAATTCTCCAAGACACATGAAGTACTTGGTCAGAGACTATCGCAAAATGAGACACGCAGCCCAATCTGAGTCACAAAAACCACAGATTCAAAGATCATTATATGCTTAGAGAGCTACCTTTTAGATAATGCAAGACTCTGAGAGAAGCTTCCATATGCTGTTCCCTAGGAGGCTACATAAACTAGGATAATATATGCACCACATAAACCAATTTAGGTCTTGTAACTGAGAGACAAATCAACCTTCCAACCAATCGACGATGTCTAGTAACATCCTCTAATGGACGTCCATTTGCTAGAGCAAGTTAGTGATTCTCTTCAATAGGAAAATCAGCTAGTTTAGCTTCCGAAAGTCCACATTCATTGATAATCTCTAGTGCATATTTGTATTGACACAAAAACAGACCTTGCGGTCCGCGTGCCACCTCAATTCCCAGGAAGTACTTTAAGGGCTCAAGGTCCTTACTACTTCTGCGTGTAAGTAAATAAGTTTTGAAGTCCTTGCATGCTTGAGCATTATTGCCTGTCTGCACAATGTCATCAAGCATATACTAGTAGAGTCATAAACACCTCTCTTTTTCGATAGACAAGTAATGACTAGTCTGCATAAGTCGAACAAATCTATACTCTTATAGTTTTGAGGAGAGTTTTGCAAATCATTGTCGAGGAGCTTGACGAAGTCCATAAAGTGACCTTTTTAGCTTGCACACCTTGTTGGACCCTTTTGAAGTAAAATTGGGCGGCACACTCAAATACAAATTTTCCTCGAGATCTCCATGTAAGAAGGTGTTGTTAACATCTATTTGATGCAGTTCCCATCCTTTTGCACAGCAACTGTCAACAAGCATCGCACAGTAGTCAGCTTGGCCATATGAGCAAAGGTCTCATTATAGTCAACACCTTCAATTTGATGATCCCCGTGCACAACCAATCACACCTCATAATGCTGAATTGACCCATCAGAGTTGTACTTGACGTGGCACACCCACTTGCAGTTAATAGCCTTCTTACCTGGTAGAAGGTCTATAATATCCTATGTCTCGTTCTCTTCTAAAGCTTTGATCTCTTTTGCCATTTCTTTCCGCCACTAAGGGTCTTTAACAACTTCATGATAAAATTAGGGCTCCACAACCTTAGTAATAGTAGCTATTAAATTTTGGTGAGAAGTTGAGAAATTAGCACATGTGACATAGTGATTTATAGTATAACGAGTACCTAATGACCCTTTTTGGAGACGTGTAGCAATCGAGATGAGTTTAGTTGGAGCACTGAAACGCACAAGATCATCTAAATGAGCAGGTGCCTTTTTGACTCGTTCTCTTTGCCTCACGCCTTGGGTCATGGCTGGGCCAGTTGTCTCCACTCCTATAGATTGCCTAGTAGGGGATTAGGCTATAGCTAGGGCTTCCTCCTCATGATTTACGACTTCTGCATCCCTCTCATGTTCTATGCTTAAGGCGTTTTCTCTTTAATAGCTCAACAACTATACCCTTGCTCCTCAATGCTCCCCCTATCACAAAACTTAGTCATTTCATTCTCTTGGTCCAATTCTTCAAAAACATTATAGCTTACTTTAGCACCTGAATCACCACTATGCTCACTAGCATGTTCTTTATTTGCAAAAGGTAAAACATCATGATGCATATTTCCATATGCACCATTTTCATTCCTCAAGCTCAACTTCAAGGGAGGAAAGGGCCAAACAAGATCATGCATGGAAACACTTATATTTGGTCCCATTATTTGAGTTCTATGACACAAGACACTTTGTAGAGTTTGTTTTGAACTTCAAAGCGCCTTATTCAAAAGGGACTTCCAAATGGGGATCAAGACTACCATACATTTCAAAGGGAAGCTCCAAGGAAGCGAAGGGAGCCCAAAATCTGGTCAGAATTGCACTAAAACAGTCCAACAGTGCGTTGGGCACTTCACTCGAAAATTGACCCGGTTTGGGCCATATTTTTGAGCAAGCTCTGGAGGGTATAATTTCCTGCACACTTCACCATATTCAAGCTTAAAGAATCACCTTTCTAACAAGACCAACCAAACCCAAATTGGAGTTCATTTGGTTGGTCAACTTCAGCCCACAAAATAAAGTACTGAAATGCAGTCCAGTTTTGGGCAGTCTCTACTGTTTGGGCCATAACTTTTGATCGGCTGGTCCAAATGCAGTAAATGAACATTTCCTGGAAAATAGACATCCCAAGCTTTCCAACAAGCCCAAGATCATTGAATTTGGTCGAGTAATCTGAGAGATATGCCCTCTGGAAGTTGGGCTTGCTGTAGGTGTGAACGCATTGATGGCAAAACGCATGTGGCTTGTGTGTACACCTCATTTCGGCTATTGCTGCTGGGTTCTTCCTCTTCAGCCGTGTTTCTTTACCCTTTGCAAGGCCCAAAACATGTGAAAGTAAGGGTGCATGAATCCCCCTTGGCTGCTACACTCTAATCACACCAAAAGGCTTTAAGAGACACACCACTTCACCTTGGTGCATCTGAATGTGGTTGCTGAAATTTTGCCTTGTTTTTCTTTCATTCTTTTCATGTGTTTTCATACCTTTTCATTATGTAAGGCCTCTACTATATAAAGGCCATAGCATAGGGTTGTTTTCAATTTATCTACAATCAACTTCAAGTAATACAATTCAGCTTTTGAGTGTTCTCTCAAAGTGAGTGTGCAAAATCTAGTTCTATATCTTTAGTGTTGACAAACTCAAGTGGTGTTCTAATTTCCTAAACTCCTCTAGGTGGTGATTCATTTCTGTATCCTAGAAAGAGTGAAGGAATTCACCCAAGGATTGATTTGAGTGGCGCCTCTCGGCTTATCTCAAACACAACCCTTGAACCTA
Organism: Carnegiea gigantea; assembly: GCA_029747015.1. NCBI lineage: Eukaryota > Viridiplantae > Streptophyta > Magnoliopsida > Caryophyllales > Cactaceae > Carnegiea > Carnegiea gigantea. The sequence continues at coordinate 220,666 of JAKOGI010000492.1, forward strand.
TCCTTTATTTTCTTTCTTCCTTAACCAAAAACCCACAAAAGATAACATTACTTGGTCATTTGAGAGCTCATATACATCATTTGGTATCAGAACTAAGGTTGTCAAATGACCAAGAACCCAGCCAAATACATCCCAAAAGCCAAAACACAAAAACAACACAAACCAGCAAAACCGTGTAAAAACCAAGCATCCGCGGGCAGCAATTTGGCACGGACACACCGTGCTCCCTAGCACGACCGTGTTACCCTTGATTTTTAGTATTTTCAAAGCAGCACTCAAGCATGGTTCCCCAGTGCCCCATTGCACGATCGTGCCCTCCCTCATCTTCTCCAAAACAGCCTATTTCTAGCCTAAACACATTCCCAATGTCTTCAAGAAAGTCCCAAGATCGAGTTGACGAGTTGGAAGCCCAAGTCAAGTACCTCCAAACTCAACTTAGCCAACTCATGGAAGAGAAAAGAAGATGGAATCAAAGCCCCTCTCACTCACGTACTCATGTGGATTCGGATGAGTCCGAAAGGGAAGAAAAGAGTTACCATGCTAACTCCAGTTATGAAGAGGATTTTCCAAGGAGATACCAAAGAAGACAAGAGAGCAGTCTTGGTAATTTCAGAGTTGACATCCCAGAATTCGAAGGCCAACTCGACCCAGATCACTTCCTAGATTGGTTGCAAATCGTTGAACGAGTCTTTGAGTACAAAGACGTGGCTGAAGATAGGAAGGTAAGAATCGTTACTCTCAAACTCCGAAAGGATGCATCTATTTGGTGGGCAAACCTTGTGGCCAAACGAGTAAGAAATGGGAAAGGGAAGATTCGAACATGGGCTAAGATGAAAGAAAAACTCAAGTCCAAGTTCCTCTCTTCACATTATATTCAAGACAACTACTTCAAGCTCCATCACCTAAAGCATGGTTCCAAGAGTGTTGAAGAGTATACCCGGGAGTTTGAACAACTCCTACTCAAATGTGACTTGAGAGAAGATGATGCCCAAACAATGGTAAGGTACCTAAGTGGCTTGGATGAGTCTATTGCTCATGTAATTGAATTGCATCCATATACATCCTTAGATGACTTGAGTTCTCTTGCTTACAAAGTAGAGCAACAAAAGAAGTCTACAGGAAAGAGCCCCATTTCTAAACTCACTCATCGTCCTTTCCCCTCTCAAAAGCCTTCCTACTTTCCTCCTAAACCTCAAAACCCCTCACAACCCCAAAACACCCCTCCTGCCACCTCTATACCCTCCACAAAGGTGCCTGCAAAACCCAATGACAAAATCCGTTGCTTTCAATGTCAAGGTCTAGGACATATTGCATCCGAATGTCTTAACAAACGGATAGTGACTCTTGCCGAGTACTGAGCTTCCTTTGAGGAGCCACATGAAGAAGAAGAAGGAGAAGATTGCTTGGAGAAAAATGTGGAAGAAGTTGAAGAAGGCCCCGATGAAGGAGAATTGTTGGTCATTAGAAGAGCCTTGAGTGGTTTTGCCACCCAAGACAACTTGGAATAAAGAGAAGCCATTTTTCATACAAGGTGCACTGTTGAAGGGAAGGTATGCTCACTCATTATAGATGGAGGTAGTTGTGCTAATGTTACCTCCAAGACCATGGTAGACAAGCTTAGGCTCGAAGCCACACCTCATCCTAAGCCTTACACTATCCAATGGCTAAGCCAAGGCAAAGGTATGCAAATTTCTACCTGATGCCTCGTTTCTCTCTCCATTGGTAAACACTACAAAGATGAGCTATGGTATGATATAGTTCCCATGGATGCTTGTCATATCCTTTTGGGAAGACCTTGGCTATATGATAGAAGTGTCATCCATGATGGCCGGATGAACACTTATACCTTTCACAAAGACCAAAAGAAAATCACCTTGACCCCTCTCAAGCCCACCCACTCTCCAAAACCCAAAGACAACCCTCATGCGGATGTCTTTCTCACCACCCTTCTCAAGTCCCAACACCATGAGTTTGAACCCTTTAAGACTTGATATTTATGCAAACCACGCCGGAACCCCCTACCCACTCACACCCCCTACTCACTCCCCTCCTACAATCCTTCCATCATGTGTTCCCATAAGAAATCCCCTACGGTCTCCCTCCACCAAGATCCATCCAGCATAAAATTGGCCTTCTCCTCTTTCCCTTTTATCCAGCCCATGGCCTTGCTCTCCCTCCAAAGACGTCCTATGGCCTTTCCCCACAAAGAACCACATTTCATAAGATTGACCCCTTTTACGAGAACAGCGAAGACCTTTTGAGTTTGAGGACAAACTCCAAACAACTCGGGGAGTATGATGCATATTTTCATATGCATCATTTTCATTCCTCAAGCTCAAATTCAAGGGAGGAAAGGGCCAAACGAGATCATATATGGAAACACTTATATTTGGTCCCATTATTTGAGTTCCATGACATAAGACACTTTGTGGAGTTTGTTTTGAACTTCAAAGTGTCTTATTCAAAAGGGACTTCCAAATGGGGATCAAGACTACCATGCATTTCAAAGGGAAGCTCCAAGGAAGCAAAGGGAGCCCAAAATCTGGTCAGAATTGCACCAAAACAGTCCAACAGTGTGTTGGGCACTTCACCCGAAAATTGACCCGGTTTGGGCCATCTTTTTGAGCAAGCTTTGGAGGGCATAATTTCCTCCACGCTTCACCATATTCAAGCTTAAAGAATCAGCTTTCTAACAAGACCAACCACACCCAAATTGGAGTTCATTTGGTTGGTCAACTTCAGCCCACAAAATAAAGTACTGAAATGCAATCTAGTTTTGGGTAGTCTCTACTCTTTGGGCCATAACTTTTGATCTGCTAGTCCAAATGCAGTAAATGAACATTTCCTAGAAAATAGACATCCAGAGCTTTCCAACAAGCCCAAGATCATTGAATTTGGTTGAGTAGTCTGAGAGATATGCCCTCTGGAAGTTGGGCTTGCTGCAGGTGTGAACGCATTGATGGCAAAACGCGTGTGGCTTGTGTGTACACCTCATTTCGGCTATTGCTGCTGGGTTCTTCCTCTTCAGCCGTGTTCCTTCCCCCTTTGCAAGGCCCAAAACGTGTGAAAGTAAGGGTGCATGAATCCCCCTTGGCTGCTACACTCTATTCACACCAAAAGGCTTCAAGAGACACACCACTTCACCTTGGTGCATCCGAATGTGGTTGCTGAAATTTTGCCTTGTTTTTCTTTCATTCTTTTCGTGTGTTTTCATACCTTTTCATTATGTAAGGCCTCTACTATATAAAGGCCATAGCATAGGGTTGTTTTCAATTCATCTACAATCAACTTCACGTAATACAATTCAACTTTTGAGTGTTCTCTCAGAGTGAGTGTGCAAAATCTAGTTCTATATCTTGAGTGTCGACAAACTCAAGTGGTGTTCTAGTTTTTTAAACTCCTCTAGGTGGTGATTCATTTCTGTATCCTAGAAAGAGTGAAGGAATTCGCCCAAGGATTGATTTGAGTGGCGCCTCTTGGCTTATCTCAAACACAACCCTTGAACCTATCCTTTATTTCTTTCTTCATTAACCAAAAACCCACAAAAGATAACATTACTTGGTCATTTGAGAGCTCATATACATCACATCATCATGTAAGATAACATCTCTGCTAATAAAGATTTCGTGGGTATCCAACTCAAAAACCTTCCACCCTTTCTTCCTAAAGGGATATCCAAAAAAATGCATTTTCTACTTCTTGATGCAAACCTATCCTTGGTTTTCAATGGATTTTGACCAAAATATAGGCATCCAAAAACTCTAACGTGATCACAAGATGCTTTTTAAGGATAAAGGACCTCATATGGACTCTCTCCTTGCAATACACTATTGGAAGTTCTATCTATTAAATGTGCAGCCGTCAACACGCATCACCCTAGAAATTCAATGGCAACCCAGCTTGAAACCGTAAAGCTCTAGGTACATTTTAAATATGATGATGTTTTCGTTCTACCCTACTATTTTGTTGGGAGGTGTCTACGCAACTAATATGATGTATTATGCCATTTTCGAAATAGAACTTTTGCATAGGTCCCAACTTGATCTCACACTTCTAACTAACCACCTTTGCCCCTTTTTCAAATTGATTTTTAGCCATAGCTACAAATCCTTATAACAACATACTTACCTCACTTTTCTCTTTCATTAAATATATCCATGTTGCCCTGCTAGCATCATCAACATTAGTAAAGAAATAACTTGCACCACAGGACGCCCTTACTATATATTGTTCCCAAATATCGCAGTGAATAAGCTCAAATAATTCACTTGCTTTATTTTCACTAATAGGAAAACGATTTCTAGCTTGTTTAGCACGGAAACGTGCCTTGCAAACAACGATCTTGTTATCATTTAAAATCACCAAGTCCTAAATTCTTAAATAATGTAGACATAACTTCATTTGACAGGTGCCCAAATCGATTGCGCCATAAGCGTCTAGATACTGCATATTGGCCTATTTCTTGAATTTGGTTGCTCCTGTGCAGTGGTAAATCCCTTTTCTTTGTTCACCCACTCCAATCAATGTCCTCGAAGTACGGCCCTGCAACACATAAGATTCACCAAAAAAAGTCATGACGTAATTTAAATCTCTACACAATTTAACAGCTGACAATGTTAGGCGATAATTTGTCGCATTTTACATGCCCTTTTCACCTAATCTTAGCTCGTATAATAACGTAATCTTTAGAGTTTTTCTTGTTTTATTAAGTATTTTTTGAGATTTTTACTTGTTTTGTTTATTCTTACAGGTAATAAGTTGAACCAAGCAAATATCGCGAAAAAGGGCGGAAAAGGATCAAAACAGGCGAAAAGACGGAAAAACGGGAGCCAGCCGGGGCAGCCGGCCAGCAAGGTGGCCCGGCCAGCAAGGTGGCATGGCCACCCCGTGCCATGTGGCTGCCACATGGCACGGTGCAGCCGTGCCACCTAGGCACGGTCGTGCCCTCTTGTTTCCTTCGGTTCTTCGCGGCCCGCCTTGTCTTCTATTTAATCCTTCTTTCTCGACCTTGTTAGGGGGCTTCTTCTTCTACTTTTTCTAGGTTAGTTTAGATTAGATGGTAGCCAATAAAAACCCTTTTGGGGGGACTAGATTTTGTATACCTTGTGTTGTTGTTTTGGGTGAAATTGTGTTTTAGGGAGAGTGTGTTAACTTGTGTATATATTTGTCGATTTTGTATACCTTGTGTTCGATTTTGTTTTCTTTATTTGTGTGTGTTGGTGATGAATCACGGCTCCCAATGAGGACATTGTGAGACTTAGGTGTGGGGGTGGGGTCATCTCCCCTTTTCTTCTTATTTTTGTGAAAATTTTTCATTTTTTGTGTAAATTTTTCAATTTTCCTCCATTTTGTATAATTTTTCTTTTCCTTTTGGATTTAGGGGAGTTTTGTACTATTTTGATCAGCTTTGATCTCTGATACCTTGACTATTAGCTCGTATATAAGTATGATGTGCATGATAGATATTCATCCTCATTCTGTCATTTTAGACCTCAGTTCTAACCCCAACAGTCCATTGTAATTTTGCAATCCAGTTCTGATTTATGTATTGTCATCATCCTACATTCTTAGTCTTCTATGATTGACTCTCCCACTTGTCTATTGCACAGTTTCCTTTATATGTGCTGGCACCCCCTTTTCCAAAACAAAAGCAAAAATAAACAAATTCAAGCGCTACTGGGTGTATCCCTTTGAGGCGTAACATGAGTTTGTATTGAAAAAAAATAATAATAATGGAAAGAAGAAAAGAAAAGTGGGGAAGAAAAAAGTTGGAAACGACAAGTACCCCTTTGAGGCATGCGCTACTGGGTGTTACCCTTTGAAGCAATACTGCTACTGGGGAAGCTTGCTTTCCATGCTAGCCATTCAAAAAGGTAGCTTGTGTCAGCTGCGTGGGGTTGAGTTTGATTTTGGTAGGCTTAGTTTTAGGGTGATGCTACACTTGCACACCAGGCACCAGGATGGATTCAATGTTCTCATGCGTCGTGGGGTGAAAAGCCGATGTCTGGATGCCATTCTTTGGGGTGACGTATCTTGAAATGCATATAATCCTTGTGTACAGACTGATACTTGAGTCACTATGGGGTTTTGGTTGATCCAAACGTGTACAGTTCACCCAGATGTATATATTATGTTTTGTCATTTTCATTTTTCGTTTTTTTTTGTTTCTCTTTTCTTTGTTTTCCTTTTTGAGATTTTGTGGGTATATCTTCTGCAAACCCTCACGAGACCTTACTCGTCCACTTGGGGTAACCAAGGGGTTTAAAGGGCTTGTTGCATACGCTAAATGCAATCGTGATTCCTACGAAAGTGAGTTAGGTTCTTAAGTTAGTTTTTCTTTTATTTTACTCGAGGACGAGCAAAAGATAGGTGTGGGGGTATTTATTAGGCGATAATTTGTCGCATTTTACATGCCCTTTTCATATAATCTTAGCTCGCATAATAACGTAATCTTTAGAGTTTTTCTTGTTTTATTAAGTATTTTTTGAGATTTTTACTTGTTTTGTTTATTCTTACAGGTAATAAGTTGAACCAAGCAAATATCGCGAAAAAGGGCGGAAAAGGATCAAAACAGGCGAAAAGCGGAAAAACGGGAGCCAGCCGGGGCAGCCGGCCAGCAAGGTGGCACGGCCACCCCGTGCCACCTAGGCACGGTCGTGCCCTCTTGTTTCCTTCGGTTCTTCGCGGCCCGCCTTGTCTTCTATTTAATCCTCCTTTCTCGACCTTGTTCGGGGGGCTTCTTCTTCTATTTTTCTAGGTTAGTTTAGATTAGAGTAGCCAATAAAAACCCCTTTGAGGGGACTAGATTAAGATTTAGTTGTATTGATTTGGGATTGACGCTTGGGGATTTCCACTTCACTCATTCAATTCAAGCATAAGTCTTCTTCTCCCTCTCTTATTATTTCAATTTTGTTATTGTTTGTTCTTGCTTAATCTTATTAGTTTAGATTGTATTAGTTTAAGTGTTTAGTTTTGATTGTTAATTCATGTTTTATTTGATTGTTAGATTTCATTCTCTTTCCTTCAGTTCATGTTTATTACGTTCTTCGTTAGTTTAGGTTTAGGCTTAGGTTTTTGTGTTTTGTTAATGATTAGTTGTTAGAATTTGTTGGCTTGGGTTGTGATTAGCCTTTTGATGGCTAACTAATCTTGTATTTGGCCTAACCATACCCAATCTATGCCTATAACTTAGAGTTTTCCTTCACGCCCGCCAAGTGTTCGATGAAATGCTTGAGAGAGCTTTCATCCATATTTTTTTGGGCGATTGCCTTATGCTGAGAGGTGAGGTTAATTAGCTAGTGTGGGAGAGGGAATAGCCGAGTTTGGGACACGAAACTAGTATCCGAATCGAGCTAGGTCCGGGGTTGCTAGTTTTGTGGTCTAATTCGACTAACCCCACGAAAGTAGGTGGTTACGCGAGTTAGACTAGCCCATGACCCTTGAGAGAGGACTTGGGTGGCCTTTGATGGTGCAACCGACCATCTCTAGTTCGTAGTGTGGTTTGGGTAGGTTAGGACTCGTCTTGATTAGTTAGTTCATCCATTGGTAAAATCACAACTCCAAGTCGCTTGTTTCTGTATTTGTTGCGTAGTTTAGCTCCCTTCCTTCACCGTTGATCTTGCCTAGCTTGAGACGCTCTAGTAAACTCTGGTAGTTGGAAACACAATTCCCTGCGGACGACACCCCAAGTACTCAACGATACGCCTTGCACTTGGGGTTTACAAATATTAAAACTCTGTTTTTCTTGCAACAAGTTTTTGGCGCCGTTGTCGGGGAATTGGCGTTTTTCGATTTTAGGATTTGCTTAGGCATTCGAGACTAGGCTTTTATTTCCCATCAAAAATTTCCCCAAAAAAAAAAAAATCCAATGGCAATTTTCCATTTTCCCCAATGTGAGCAAGAATTATTTTACCGTTATTGGGATCGTTTACATGCTTATCTTGCTCAATGTGCTTCTTGTGGATGTTTATATGGAAAATGGGAAATATTGCATGTTGTTGATGAGGGTGTGACTTGTGAGACCCGTGCTCTTTTGGAGCATTAGGATTTCTGTGCTCGAAATGTTGATGAAGCTTGGGAATTACTTGAGTGGTTGGCTAGGGATACTTATGAATTTGAGACTAGTCAATTTACTTCATCCACCCCATCCCCCTGCGTTCCTAATTATACACCTCTTGCATGTGAGATCTGCCATTGTTCTGACCATGGCAGTGTTTCTTGTCCCTATCGTATTTCTGCTGATGGTTTTGCTAGAATTTCTAGTATGATATAGGCCATGAACAAGCAACAAGTTGAGTTTGCTGAATTTGTTAATAAACTACGGGAGTATAACCTATCACCCGAGACTGACCCTAGTTCTAGCACTCCTAGACTTGATGTCAATCTGTGTGATGATGGTGCGTCTTTTCCTCCTCTAGAGTCCGGACTAGAGGATGTGCTTGACCCTCCCTTACCTACTCTACCTCTTGTTGCTCCATCCCTACCTAGCATCATTAAGGACAACACTATGACCTATCCTGATCCACCTTTCCCTTTAGTTCAGTCGACGGAGTTCGAGGTAGGTGCGACATTTTGTGTTGACGCTAGTATCGGTGGGGATGATTTCTGTCTTGAATCAGATGGTACTTTTAGTGAGGTGCATGATCTCGACGAGATTCTCGAGGGGGAGTCCTGTGTGGATGCTGTGGCTGCAATTTCATCTAGTCCTGATCTTACTAACCATGTATCCCTCAACCCCCTTGATTTTTCTCATGCTTCTTCATGTTCACTATCCTCCCCTCGCCCTCAGTATTGTGACCTCTCACCGATCGATTCTCTTGTGGTGCTCGAGGGGAATGTGGTTGACTGTTCTGAGTCCCTAGGTGTCTTTAGAGGGTGTGACCCCTCCCTTGACCCTTATAGTCTACACCTAGAGGACATGCCTGGAAAAATCATCTTTCCTATTGCATTCAATCATTCTACTGATTTTTCTAAGGCATTTGATAAATTTAGGATAGCACTTACTATTATTTCTACATTCCTGTTTAAGTGCTCTTACTTACACTCATCTGAGTTGCAGGCTCAGCTGTTTGATAAACTTCTGCGAGCGTTGACGGCATCTGAGTTGGCGATGCGCGTCCTGAACGCCGCCGAGGAGTGGCTGATGCTCCTCGCGCTTCCCCAACCTCGTCTTAGCAAGGTGTAGTTCGAGTACATTCAGTACCCGACCTGATATACTCGTTCTCACTCTTCTCTTCCTCCCTTCTTTTTATTTTTTCCTTTCTTTCTTTTTAGTTTTTGTTTAGTTGTGAATATTGGATTGTGTTTTTGGTTAGTGATCATCTTGTGGTGAAATGTGGATGTTGCTAAGCCGTTGTTGGCTATGATCACTATTTTTGTATTTTTGTGGTTTTTTTTTTATTTTGTTGTGATTGGTGGTGTTGTTGGGTCGGTTTATACATGTTTTTGGCAGTGTTAGTTTGCATATATGTGTGATCGTGTTGTTGTTTTGGGTGAAATTGTGTTTTAGGGAGAGTGTGTTAACTTGTGTATATATTTGTCGATTTTGTATACCTTGTGTTCGATTTTGTTTTCTTTATTTGTGTGTGTTGGTGATGAATCACGGCTCCCAATGAGGACATTGTGAGACTTAGGTGTGGGGGTGGGGTCATCTCCCCTTTTCTTCTTATTTTTGTGAAAATTTTTCATTTTTTGTGTAAATTTTTCAGTTTTCCTCCATTTTGTATAATTTTTCTTTTCCTTTTGGATTTAGGGGAGTTTTGTACTATTTTGATCAGCTTTGATCTCCATACCTTGACTATTAGCTCGTATATAAGTATGATGTGCATGATAGATATTCATCCTCATTCTGTCATTTTAGACCTCAGTTCTAACCCCAACAGTCCATTGTAATTTTGCAATCCAATTCTGATTTATGTATTGTCATCATCCTACATTCTTAGTCTTCCATGATTGACTCTCCCACTTGTCTATTGCACAGTTTCCTTTATATGTGCTGGCACCCCCTTTTCCAAAACAAAAGCAAAAATAAACAAATTCAAGCGCTACTGGGTGTATCCCTTTGAGGCGTAACATGAGTTTGTATTGAAAAAAAAATAATAATAATGGAAAGAAGAAAAGAAAAGTGGGGAAGAAAAAAGTTGGAAACGACAAGTACCCCTTTGAGGCATGCGCTACTGGGTGTTACCCTTTGAAGCAATACTGCTACTGGGGAAGCTTGCTTTCCATGCTAGCCATTCAAAAAGGTAGCTTGTGTCAGCTGCGTAGGGTTGAGTTTGATTTTGGTAGGCTTAGTTTTAGGGTGATGCTACACTTGCACACCAGGCACCAGGATGGATTCAATGTTCTCATGCGTCGTGGGGTGAAAAGCCGATGTCTGGATGCCATTCTTTGGGGTGACGTATCTTGAAATGCATATAATCCTTGTGTACAGACTGATACTTGAGTCACTATGGGGTTTTGGTTGATCCAAACGTGTACAGTTCACCCTGATGTATATATTATGTTTTGTCATTTTCATTTTTCGTTTTTTTTTTGTTTCTGTTTTCTTTGTTTTCCTTTTTGAGATTTTGTGGGTATATCTTCTGCAAACCCTCACGAGACCTTACTCGTCCACTTGGGGTAACCAAGGGTTTTAAAGGGCTTGTTGCATACGCTAAATGCAACCGTGATTCCTACGAAAGGGAGTTAGTTGTTTACTTCAGTTTTTCTTTTATTTTGCTCGAGGACGAGCAAAAGATAGGTGTGGGGGTATTTGTTAGGCGATAATTTGTCGCATTTTACATGCCCTTTTCACCTAATCTTAGCTCGTATAATAACGTAATCTTTAGAGTTTTTCTTGTTTTATTAAGTATTTTTTGAGATTTTTACTTATTTTGTTTATTCTTACAGGTAATAAGTTGAACCAAGCAAATATCGCAAAAAAGGGCGAAAAAGGATCAAAACAGGCGAAAAGACGGAAAAACGGGAGCCAGCCGGGGCAGCCGGCCAGCAAGGTGCCACGTGGCACGACCGTGCCACATGGCACGGTGCAGCCGTGCCACCTAGGCACGGTCGTGCCCTCTTGTTTCCTTCGGTTCTTCGCGGCCCGCCTTGTCTTCTATTTAATCCTTCTTTCTCGACCTTGCTAGGGGGCTTCTTCTTCTATTTTTTTCTAGGTTAGTTTAGATTAGATGGTAGCCAATAAAAACCCCTTTGAGGGGACTAGATTAAGATTTAGTTGTATTGATTTGGGATTGACGCTTGGGGATTTCCACTTCACTCATTCAATTCAAGTATAAGTCTTCTTCTCCCTCTCTTATTATTTCAATTTTGTTATTGTTTGTTCTTGCTTAATCTTATTAGTTTAGATTGTATTAGTTTAAGTGTTTAGTTCTGATTGTTAATTCATGTTTTATTTGATTGTTAGATTTCATTCTCTTTCCTTCAATTCATGTTTACGTTCTTCGTTAGTTTAGGTTTAGGTTTAGGTTTTTGTGTTTTGTTAATGATTAGTTGTTAGAATTTGTTGGCTTGGGTTGTGATTAGCCTTTTGATGGCTAACTAATCTTGTATTTGGCCTAACCATACCCAATCTATGCCTATAACTTAGAGTTTTCCTTCACGCCCGCCAAGTGTTCGATGAAATGCTTGAGAGAGCTTTCATCCATATTTTTTTGGGCGATTGACTTATGCTGAGAGGTGAGGTCAATTAGCTAGTGTGGGAGAGGGAATAGCCGAGTTCGGGACACGAAAGTAGTATCCGAATCGAGCTAGGTCCGGGGGTGCTAGTTTTGTGGTCTAATTCGACTAACCCCACGAAAGTAGGTGGTTACGCGAGTTAGACTAGCCCATGACCCTTGAGAGAGGGCTTGGGTGGTCTTTGATGATGCAACCGACCATCTCTAGTTCGTAGTGTGGTTTGGGTAGATTAGGACTCGTCTTGATTAGTTAGTTCATCCATTGGTGAAATCACAACTCCAAGTCGCTTGTTTCTGTATTTGTTGCGTAGTTTAGCTCCCTTCCTTCACCATTGATCTTGCCTAGCTTGAGACGCTCTAGTAAACTCTGGTAGTTGGAAACACAATTCTCTGCGGACGATACCCCAAGTACTCAACGATACACCTTGCACTTGGGGTTTACAAATATTAAAACTCTGTTTTTCTTGCAACAGACAACAAATTAAAATTAAGCTCAGGTACATAGAGAACTTCATTCAAAGGCATTTTTCATCCCAACATAATTGTGCCTTGCTTTTCGGCCAAAGAATGAGCACCATGCAGAAAGGTAAATCGGAATGGGTTGGATGGCCTTAATTTTATCGATTTGTTTTAGGTCGCACGTCATGTGACATAATGCCCTTCCATAGATCAACCAAGAGGGCTTACCTGACAATTTTTCATACCCCCCTTTCAGACAACAATGAGGCTTAATAGCCTTTGTACCTATTCGGGAATTAGCGCTGGTATACTGATTTGCGATGCATTTGCCTTGCTGCCCTGACCCTGACCTACTACCTTACTTGCTGCATGATCAGTTTGAGTAATAGCAACGTGTGCGGATTCATGGCCCGCTCCATTTCCTTTGTCGCTAACAAACTTGCCGCCGTGTTCGCCCTTGCCACCCTAACTGCCATGACCCAGGCCTCTCAAGCCCTAATTCGGCAGATACCCAATGATCTCATAACAGTTAATCTCTTCATGGCCATAACAGCCATAGTATTTGCAAGACCTTTTTTCAGCAGTGTTCGGCTTCTTCCTTGTAGCAAAGGCCATGGCTATCTCAGTTCTGTTATCTCTTCATAGCACCAGGAGCTTGTGGTTCTCTTCCTGCTGAATCATGCTGAAGATTTTGTCAAGGGTGGCGAAGGGTCTAAAGCTAATACTTGACTCTGGATGTTTGTGTTGGATCATCATCAAGATTATAAGGAATTGAGTGGTTCGCTTCTCCTCCATAGCATGAACCTTTACCTCCAACACCATACTTGCAATTTCCGCAAGTACATTGAGGAATTTCAACATAATTGTTCAACTCACTCCACATGAGCATTATTTTTGAATAAAAGTCAACCACATCAAGTCCTCCTTGTTTACAAGCGGCAATGTCAGTTATGAGTTGATGTATCTTGGGTGTATTCGGTATAGCATACCTTTTATATAGATTTTCCCCATCAGCACGGCCATCTCCACAAGTTCTATGCTATTATGCAATTTTGGATCAATTATGTTGATGATAAAAGAGCATATCGTTGAATTCACCATCTCCCAAGCATATATTCAGTGGGATCTTCACCTTCTTTTAACTCCGGTCTTTTTAGAGTTCCTTTGGTGAATGCTAATTTGTTTTTAGATCTCAAAGTAGTTTTAACCACTTGTTACCTTAAATAACAATTTTTGCCATTAAAAATCATAGATTTAACTGCCACTCCCGATCCCTCTGTAGGGTGCAGATTGTAAGGCAAGTGATTATCAATCATGTTTTTTTTTACTCATGACTCCGATACCATATAGAAATTAATCAAGGAAGAATTGTATGAAAAACTAGGGCTTATGATTTCGTGCCCTGTTTCTCTGATTCTTATTCTACGATCAACTATGGCTAGCCCTAACTTGTTTGCTAAGTCACCAAATGGCACAAGAATTAAGGAACTAGGAAAAATAATTTCCAAAGGCAATAAATATAAACTATGTTTTGCTTAATAGAATATGTTTTCTGCTTTTTCGGATGTTGGTACTCAAACATGACGTGTGATTGAACCTTTAGAGTTTGGGTTTAGAGATGGAAACCAGCCCTTATAATGTTAGAAGGCTAGGAAAGAGAGACAGGTGGGAGAGAGCCAGCCCTAAGAAGAGGGATCTGAAAGATGGAAAGTTCTGGACTTGTGCATACTGCAGTCGTAATTCCTGAACTCCCTCCATAAAATGTCGGGCATTTTTTTTAAGAAAAATAATCCACTAATTGTCAAACAAGTTGAAACTTTTTTTCGCAACATCACAAAGAATAATAGCGCCCAATAAAAATACAGTATTAACTCTGAATTATTTTAGGTACCCAAAAAAACAACCCAAGGAAATGGGAGTAAAGAAGCTTATAGTCAGTCAAAAACACAGCACGAAAATGAAATTCAATAAGGAATTTTTTTTTTTTGGGGGGGGGGGGGGCATGTTATTTTAAGAACATTAGTCATTAAAGACTGGAGTGACAGAAAAAACTCCAGCATTCCCGTAACAAAAGTAAAAGAGGGAGGAAAGAGAAACTAAGGTGTGATTCGCAGTTCGACGCATATTATTATATAAGCTTGCTTCATTAGGAGTACATATCAACGTTTTGAGTTGCAAATGTGTATGAGAAAGTCAGCTTTAGACAAATTTTTTAGCTTTGGGTTGAAACCAACGAAAGTAAGATATTTCACTAAGATATCTTCCCCTTTTGTTAGCATAGAAATAGACAGCCAACGAGCGGTGAAATTGAGGAATCAACACAGCTTAACTGGAGAGAAAAATTCGGTTTAGTTTTGGCTAAACTCAAAACCTGATATATGAATCTTATCACCCCAGTTCCACTGCTCTAAAAGAATCACGCTTAAAAATTTTGAAACAAGAAGGTAGCTTCTTGGTTTTGTGTTTAAAACTCCCTTTAAGATGCTTTGTCAGCTAAAATCGGTACATTATGCATGAATTCGTGTCTTTCTAAACTCTCTTTCCTTGTATTCCTTTTCCTCCCTTGCGTTCTTGAAAATGTCGCTTTGGATGCTCTCTCTCTCTCTCTCTCTCTCTCTCTCTCAAGCCACTGCTGATAAGGACTTGTCAGCCACCCCAAGGGCAAGAGAAGTGCAAAAAATGCAGCCCCTGTCGAACCCCGTATGAGGAAAGCGCCACTTGTTTGGTGATAAATGATAATATATTTCCTTTGCTTTTTGAATGAAATATGCTATTCTTAGATAAGTTGACATAATTAGTACAATATCTAAAGTAAATTGCCCATAACTTATTTCCGTAACAAAATCCACATTCTAAACCCAGTAATGATTCTCTTCTAAGTGAAGCAGAAATGAATGGGGGGTGTCCACAGCTGAAAATGATATTCTTTGGGAGGTGAAATATATGGATTTCAGAAAATATACATAGACAGATGGGTCAGAAACTGGGGCCTTTGTCGCACATTAACAAAAGTTTTCCTGCCTATAATGCTCTGAATTTTATATTTGGAGGCATTCAAAATTCACACTTTTTTTTTTTCTTCTGACAGCCCTAAAAAAATCCAGGCCTCTTTCTTTTCAATCATTTTGGCATCATCCCTCACGTCATAAAGCCATACTATATCTCAATGCCTCCCCTTCTCAAATTGTAGATTCTCATTAGAGCATTTATAGAGAGAGAAAAAAGAGAGCGGAAGAGGTAAAGCTAGGAAGGACTGTGAGTCTGTAACTGTGCTGACGTTGAAGAGAATATGGCAGTGGACTACTACTCATATGACAGTAAAGAACACGAAGTGAAAGAAAAGCAAGAAGAAGAAGACGATTACATAGACATGGAAGTGAGCTCATTCACTCACTTCTTTTCGATGTCTAAGGCGACCACACGAGAGTTTGAGTTCCAAATGTCATCGAGCAATGTACAGACTGAGTCCACAACATCCCCTGCTGATGAGCTCTTCTACAAGGGCAAGCTCCTCCCACTACACCTGCCTCCGCGGTTGCAAATGGTTGAAAAGCTCCTACAAAACTCCCCCCCTCCAACCCACAAGAACAAGTTCCGCGAGTTTTATGGCACTCCTTTGGGTACACATTCTGCCACTACCCCAACAGCAGGCACTCCTTTTGAGTCCTGCAATATATCTCCTGTCGAGTCCTGCCACGTCAGCAGAGAACTCAACCCGGAAGAGTATTTTCGCCATTTTGTGAGTCCAGATGAATCTAAGGGATTCATTAATGATAATAATCATAAAAGGTCGTGGACCAAAAAGCTCAAGACTAAGATTAAGTCCTTGTTTGGCAAATCAGGGAGCTCTGATGAGTCTTCTTTGGCCAAAAACAAAGAGGAAGGCTCTAGCTTGAAGGTGAGTGAGTATTTAGACAAAGAAACTAAGGGAACCCAGAAAAACCCATTTGAACATATTAGATTTCAAGGACAAAATGAAGCAAAGGAGGGCCAAATTTGCCACAGGAGATCATTCTCTGGAGCTGTGAAACATCATTCGACAACAACTAAATTATCATCCGCATCTTCATCTGGGTCTTCCTCCTCTTATTCTTCCTCCTCAGCTTCACTGAGTGCTTTGAGCAATTTGAACAGGGTGCATGATATTCAACCTCTTAAGAGAAGCAGCAGTGCGAATTCAGAGATGGAGAGCTCGTTAATTCAAGGAGCGATTGCTCACTGCAAGAAGTCCCAGCAATCATTTCAAATGCGAAAAACATTGAGTGGAATTGGGTTTCATTCATTTTCTTCTTCTCGGTTCACTGCTTTTGATGATGAGACAAGATCAACAGGCCTCTGCAGGGGTTGAAGAAGAAAGACATATAGAATACTCTTTAAACATGTTCGCATTGAAGAAACACAAAGAGAATACTCTTTAAACTCCTGTGCATCACGAACGTGAAGCTTTTGCTAATCTGAATATCAAATCAAAGGTTATGGTTTTGGCTGAATGCTTGATTAGTACAAAGTGAACAGTTTGATTTTTGCCTTGGATCTTGATTTGTTTCTTCTCTTTTGTTTTCTCTACTCCCTTTCGTAGTCTCAAATATCACGATTTTGGAGTCTACTTGATGCAGTTCAGTGGTGCTTAATGGCATCAGATTTTTGTGTTGAAAACATGGGTTCAATCCGTCCTGTTTCTGGTTTCGAATGGTTTGGATATTGGGTTTTAAGCAATTATACTGTTGAAGGACCCTGATGCTAATTGACTCTTGGTTTTATGTCTAGTTTCTGTGGTTGCTTGGAAATGGTTTCTCTGCTTCTCGATAGTATAGGGATGACACTGCAGGCTCTTAGATCCCTGAATCACCCAACTTAATTCATGCATAATTCTTGTTTAAATGATATGGATGAGCCTTTCTTTTCAGTTCACTTGGCAATAATAAGTTGCATGCACCTTAAATCTCGCAGTTATGTCATACTATTTTTGAGAGTAAAGCATATCAACAGTGATGTATGAGAAAACGCACTTATGTAAGTAGCAGAGTACTTACCTTTTGAGTTGAAGGTTGTGGTTCAAATCTCACCATCTAGAAAGATTTGCTTACCTGTCTCCTTTACAAGTGGAAAACTTACCTTTGTTTATATATATACATGTGTTACTTGATAAAAATCGTAAGTAAGGCCAAATAAAAAAAAAAGTTCCTGAAAACAGGTGCATCAAAATAATGTAGAAAAAATACATTGCAAAGTAGTCCCAAAAGAATGCATGCTAATTCGGAAGCAACTAATGTTGTTGCACATATCCTATGATAGAAATTTTAAAAAATGGTGCAAAATGTGAAAGGCAAATATGACGTAAATTAATTGCCACAAACAAGGTAGATAGGATCTCAATTTTCTTCTTTTGGGGGGGGGGGGGGGGGGGGGGGGCTTGGGTGCGTCATCTCTTGTGCATATTATTTCATGTGAACGAGAAAATCATTAATAACCTAACCATGTACAAAATCCTTTACATATCACCATTGCATCAAACAAAATGACTATCTATGCGTCCTTAATATATTCTGAGGGGTTTTATAGAAGGATAGGGATATGATAAGAGCAATATCTAAAAATTGATTGTCCATTGACGTAAAACTTTAATGAAAGATGGCGTTAGATACTCATATAGGTAAGGATAGAAAGTTTGCTATTGTGTAATATTTACTGTGGTGCTTTTTTTTTTTTTGGGGGGGTTGCTTTTCAGGAAATGAAGTCCTCAAGGAAGCACTCCTGGTAGAAATGCTAACAAAATAAATAAATTTTGCACAATCCAAAAGGTGCAAGAAAACCCTTTGAAAAAATAAAGATGTCCAGGCGAGTTTTATGTTTTCCTGAAAGCGGTAAGCGGAAATATTTTGAAGAAGAATTAAATAACCACAAAATGTAAATAATGATGCTTAAGGCATGGTCAAGCATAGGTGGAAATTTACGCATCCAAAAAGAATAAGTTGTTTACATGCTTGCGTGGAAACTTACCCTTCTTTAAAAAAAAATTATTATATGTTTGACATTCAAATTAGTTTCCTTGAAAATATGTAGAATAAATAAAAATTGTTAAAACAACTTTTTCATAACATAAGGGGATAAAAAAAAAGATACCAATGTCAAGATAGAATACCAAAGATATTATTGCAAAAGTATAGGTTCACACGGAAGGGCAAAGGGGATGCAGACGACATTTGAACTAAGGGTTTTGCTGATAATTTCTAAGCATTTTGCCAACTATGTTAGATCACTCCTATTGTTGTGAAGCATGTATAATACACAATTTTGATAGAAAGGCTTGACTAATTATATTTATTGAAATAATTCTCAAAATCATTTAAGATTAATTAAAATGCTAACATATAGGATAACAATTAATTTAAAAGAATCTAAAATTTCCATTGTGATTATGACTGTTTAATAAATCCAAACACTAAGACTCACAAACTAAACTTATACTGTCACAAAAAGGGGTAGAGGGGTTGGGAACTGACATAAAATTATCATGTATTTTTTTTAATGAAAAAAAAATAAAATGAAAGTAAATACAACTTTACCACTGTTAACAAAATGCTATGAAAGAAAATATGCGTTGAAACTACCTTGGATGACATGAATTTAGTCTAAAATCTTAATATCTAATGATCTTTAAACTTGAAAGTTTCTTCGCAAATTGCAAGGAATAGACGTAGGTCAAACTTTATTTGCTATGATAGACAGGATGTTTTTATAACTGATCTCTGTACGTCAATTCCTTATTTTTTCTGGTTTTTTTTGGGAGAGGGGGAGGGGAAGGGCTAGACAAAACATAGGAGTACAATCAAGATGTAGAATAATGTCAACTCATCTATTTGCCACCTTTAATTTCATTTCATTATTACATGCTTAATTTTTGGATATAAAGTAACAATCGATGAAATTAAAATAACATTTCTCTCTGAAAGATGAAGGATGAAGAGATTTCAAATGAAAAATAACATAGTTAAAAATCCAGTATGTCATCATACTACTCCAAATTGTACACTTCTCAAACCCATCCACCCTGAAGCTGAACTCATCTAAAATAAGTGAGTCTGATTCAATCTGAGTTACACTTCAAGTTGTCCAAGCATGACCAAGCATAGCTAGGCATGCATGCCTTAATCCATTCCGGAATTATCTCTCAAAACCTGTAAAAAGAAGAAACGAAGAAACAAAAAAGAAACATAAATCAAAACTAAAATCAAGAGATACGCAAGGGTATTACGGAAGGTCAATGAATAACCATAGATAATTAGAAATGGTGGTTGTCGATCTCTTAACAATTAAAAGAGAGTCATCAATGGAGATAGAAACAACTTCCTTGATATTGTCCCAAATAGAATGTGATTGAATGAATCCATGAGACGAAAAACCTTGGCTTCCATAATTAATTTCCTTAAATTTTCTCAACTTCAATCAGCGAGTGGGGGGGTTAGGCAGAAGTCGAAGAGAGTGGTTGATTTGTAGGTGTTGTGGAAGTTGTCTGGAGATACAGAAACTGACGTGAGACAGTTATTCCACTCCTACGTTGTCCATTTCTCGGATTGGAGGAGGGAGACCTTTATAATTGACTTAATTGACAGTATTAGCTTGATTACTGATTAGTCTCATCACTTCCACTCTTTAACTAATAAACCATGTGAAGGAAATGATTTTAAAAGTAAGGCATATTTTATTGGCACTACTAGAAAAAGGGGTATATCTCGACCATATTTGGCCTTGATTTAGACACCTAAAAGGGTCGAGAAAAATGCGGTCGACGCTTGCCAAAAGGGTCGAGAAATTTAGAGTCGAGATTTCTCGACCCTTTTTGCGGTTGAACTTCACTACAATATCGACCCTTTTCGTGGACGACATTTGTTGCATTTCGACCCTTTTTACAGTCGTGTTTTGTATTTTACGCGCGAAATGAAAATCTTTTAGCGGAATTTATGGCAACTCAGAAAAGGGTCGTGATGTAGATTATAGTTTGCCTATGAGAGATCATATTTTATATATATATATATATATATATATTTTTAATTAATATATGGGCCTTTGTGTGTTAAATAATATGTATATATATATGTATATATATATATATATATATATATATACTATATATATATATATATATATATCTATATATATATATATATATATTATATATATATATATATATATATATATATATATATATATATATGCATGTAAGGTTTGCACTGTGGATATATGTAAAAAAAACACAAATTATATATATATATATATATATATAATATATATATATATATATATATATATATATATATATATATATATATATATATATATATATATATATAATATATATATATATATATATATATATATAGCAATACGCAAGCCACAAAAGATTTCCTAGCATATCAGGAAAATACGTGCATAATTTCTTCATTTCAAAAGTCACCAGCTGATAAGTTGACACAAAAATCAGTTACCATTATACCAAAATTGACAAAGAAGCACTATAGGAAATTAGAGGCCTATATATATATGACGGCATTAATTAGCCAGTGCTAATTACTAAAAATCATGTTCTGCATTGCTCCTTCAAAAATCGAAGTGACATCCAACACAATCAAAAAAACCAAAAGTTTGGAGCACTAAATTTGGCATGATGCAAGAGTCATAAATTAATTTCCCAATCTGCTGATGCAGTCATCAAAAGTCTTGAGCAAGACCACTTCATCCACCTAATTAACTTGTGAGGCTGAGGTCGAAGGTCCAGCGTGCCCCGATTCATTGCTAAGGTTGTTCCCACTTGATTCTTGTGGAACCTGAAAGAAAGGAGAGCAAAAAGTAATAGTGGTTATAAATCCTGGGATAAAACGGCCAGAGTTTCATCTGTATTTATGACATTTACCAATTTTAGCATATGCTAAATGTACTCGGGAAAACAACAATAAGCGAAATAGAGCACTAAACCTCTTGGTTTAGTGCCTCGGGCCACCCGCCCGGTTCACAACTACTCAATCAAATATAAAGACAAGGTCTAACTTTACATATACAGTTTCAGAGACAATTCCATCCAAAAAGAAACCCCTAAGGCTAACAAATGTAACATAAAAGTAATAGTGGTTATAAATCCTGGGATAAAACGGTCAGAGTTCCGTTTGTATTTATGACGTTTACCAATTTTAGCATATGCTAAGTGTACTTGGGAAAACAACAATAAGCGAAATAGAGCACTAAACCAAGAGGTTTAGTGCCTCGGGCCACCCGCCCGATTCACAACTATTCCATCAAATGTACATCATCACCAAAATCAAAGCCAACAAGGGCATCGATCTGAGACCAAGAGTTTACAAGCATAATAGTAGCAATGAACACCTCCTCCTCATTCCAAAAACCAAGCATTCCAAAAAGGACACTTTATTTGTTTACAAGCATAATAGCAACAATGAACACAATTTAAGGTCAATTTCAAAACAAATCAGAATGTTCAACAACCTACTAAGGTCCAGTTCCAAATAACAGTTGCTAACCAAGGCAAACACTTCCAAATGAAGCAAAAAATTAAATGTAGAACATTAGGATTTGAAAGACTAACCTGATCACCAGCCATACGTAAGGCCGCCTCAGTACATCTAGGAATTCATCTGTTATTTTTCCATTACGCACTGCCTTCAACATAAGTAAGAACATCGCCTTCTGTGATGCTAGTTCCTCTTTGACACGCTTGAGTTCCATATTGTTATCAGGGAAGATGTAACCTCTTTTCCTAAGGATGCTGTTTACACCAAATACATCACTTCGGTCCACATTAAAGCCAAAACCGGTCGGTCGCTTAGGATTTTCTTCTTCATACATAAGCTCATCAAACACTTCGTTTTCAATTTCCACCTGAGTTTTTGAGGGGGAAGAGCTGAGAAGTCGCTCTTGAACTTTTGCACTTGCCTCAGTCTACCATAATTGAAGAGAAGTTAAAATAAATATTATTAGTAGACCAAAGAAACAAAGAACCCTAAAAATGACAAGGGGCAGAATAAGAACATATACCAGAAAACTTTCAGTGGCCGTATTAGCTACAAAGCCCCCACCGTCTTTGCCATGTGTCTCTTTAAAGAACTCCAAATGTGTTGGCTCTCTTCCATGAGTTTCAACCTGCAATTACAAATCTCTTTTAATATAGCCAAAATGAGGGGAAATTTTGACAATCGGGTAATAGTTGCCCAATTTTGGAGTAGTGGCAGGATATAAATTGCAAAAGAAAAAGAAGAAGAAAACATACAAAGTTAGCTCGCTTTTCCGCATAACTAGTAGAACCAGTTGTATGACAATGCATTTGCGAAGCTCGTGCATCTCTACCAATTTCAGCCAAAGTCTATAGATAAAAAAATAAAAAATGAAAAAACTTCAAGGTATAAGCAAGTCTGTAAGTGTCGTTTACACAAGCAAAAAGAATAGGCAAATATAACTATAATTATTGTTAGATATATATACCTCATGTTCCTTTGAACACCAATAGTCAACCAATCGTATCCACCCATCACGAGAGTGCCCTTTAGGAACAAGCTCATACATGGCCTCTTTTGTTTTCTGTTCAGGTTTGAAGTAGTCTTTCTTCAAACCATGTTTATATTGCTTGAAATGTTTAGCAACATGTTTAAGGACACGTTTATCAAAACACTTATCTCCTGGATACACGAACTTGGACTGTACATCATTTATAAGTCAGAAATTAAGAATGAATGAACATGACTAATCTAAACTTTAGATAAATAGAAGTTCAAATTAGATATTAAAAAAACCTTACTCGAACCATTTCAATTATGTCGGCTTTATACGTTTTGTTCAATTTGTGCCAGCTAATCATCCCGATAGGGCAAAATCTCCCTAGCCTTGCAATGTAGCCAAGAAACCTCACGAAAATGTAGCCTCCCTTTCTAATAGGTTGGTTGTAGTTGTTAAATGCCACACAAAATCTCACCCCTTGCGTGTAATTCATAACATCTCGAGGAAGAATTGATCCTTTTATCACCTCCTCGTTCCCTTGATCATCTGTTAAAAAGAATACTAGTTAGAAGACATCAATTATGATCTTAGTCTTAGATTTAAAAAGCCCGAGGAATTCAATCCCACTCATTTTTGATTTACATGCCAAAAAAATAGGTTAAAAATATCTTTCAAAAACGTTTTTGATTAGCAGGCCAAAAGACAGCTTGAATATATGTTTAACAAACCAAAATTATTGTTTACCAATGGTCGGCACTTCTTCTTTTGCATCAAACTGTATGTTGTCTTCCCAAGATAATTGAGAAGATCTGGTGCTTTTGGATGTAGATGACTTCTTTTGTTTCCCTCTAACATGACCCTTTCCTTTGTCATTAGACTAACTTTGAGAACTCCTTGCTAAGTCTTCATGATCATTCTTGCCATTTGAGGGAGATTCTCTACTTGCTTAGTTAGTGGAGCCTATTTTTGATGCACTTCTTGTCGTGTTGCGCCTCTAGCAACTTTAACAACAGGAGGGGGCTGAGAAGGTTGATTCAATCCTATAGTTGAGGGATTTACTTGTGAGGTTCCAACAAGAGAAGGGGGCTGACATGTAGATTCGATCCTGTAGCGGATGGCTGAAAAGGACCAAATTTTATAGTAGATGGGCGAATCAAGGGCTGTGTTGCTCCATTTGGGGAAGTTGACGTATGTACAGGCTGTAATGCAGTAATGGAGGCAGTAGGTTGCAGTTGGAGGGATGGCTGAGATGCTAAAAGCAAAAACAATGCATGTACAACAGTGAGACAAATACCAGAATATTAAATTAAAAGAAACCTAAATCATTGAAAACCTCTCAAAAAAATGTTTTGATTAACTGATAGAGTAAATATACCTGATCCTCCATTTACAAAAGTAAGCCGAACAAGTTGCTGCACAACTAGCTTTGATCCTGCGGTGCATCTAGTCAACTGCTGAACTATTGGTTTTGAAGCTGTAATAGATGCACTAGGTAGGGGAAGTAGTTGTCCAGATCGTTGTGGCCTTTTACTGTCTTCCATCTTGAAACACCACAAACATGTCAACTATCTTTTTCTAATAACTCACCCCAATATAGCATGCGATCATTAGGACAAGCATCAATCTTTTCATATCCAAGGCCCAAGTTATTGATCATTTTCTTAGCTTCATAATAAGAGGAGGGAAACTCCATGATTTGAGGGAATGCATCTCCTAAAAGTTTCATCAACATTGTGAAAGACTCAACTGACCAATAAAACATACATTTCATATGAAACAAGCATAGGAGGAAAGATAATTTTGAAAAGGTGGTACACCCATCATAAAGTGCCTCATTGGATGCATCCAGTAGCCTCTGATACTTCACTTTTTCTTCATCATCCAATAGAGGATTTGTTGATTCGTAAAATTGTTCTGAGGAAATTTGGTCACCATAGATGAGAAAAGGTTCAACTTCCTTATCAAGTGGCTCATCAACCACATCATGAAGAATGCCATCCTTACACCTAGGCATGTCAACCCCAAAAGCTGCTCTCAACAAACCTTCCATATCATCTCCACTAGTGAAATTTGGCGGGTCAATATTTATTTCTCGACTTGTGCTTCCTCTATATTTTGCATGATCAAGAATGTCCCCTTTACCATGAAAAATAAAATGTTTATACTCCTTATGGAAACCTTTGAATAAAATATGTTGCTCTACTTCTTCTATAGGTAACCATTTATCCACTTTGCATCTCCTACATGGACATCGAGTTCTTCCTTCTATGAGATTTTTCTTAGCAAGCTTAATAAATTTGACGGCACCATCAAGATAATCAAGATGATCATTTGGTAATTCAATCCAACGTGAGTCCATTTCTGCAAACAAGAAATAATTTAGTACAATATCTTAGATGCTTCATTTTATGATAATAAAAATAGAACTATTATGTAAGGAGCAGCCCTAAAAATTCAAGGACAATCGGGTTTACATTGTTTATTCTCATTGAGTTTCAGAATCCATTGTTTATTCATCCTTCAAATGGTGGATCTCTTGATCTGAAGATCAAATTGAATGGACCAAGCAATTTTAGCTCCTGGAAACGAGCAATGGAAATCGTTCTATCAATGAAAAGAAAACTTCCGTTGTTCACGGAACCCTTCCCAGGCCTACTGATAATCAAAGCAAAGGAGATCAATGGGATGCATGCAACAACTTAGCCATTGCTTGGATTATGAATTCAATCTCTAATTCAATCGCAGATTCAATTCTATACATTGAATCAGCAGCTGAAATCTGGAAGCAGGGTTTAGGATTCAAAGCAGCAAATCAAGCTGAAACTGCAGAACAATCAGTACCAGGGTTGACTACTCAACAAATTAAACAGCTACTCAAATTGCTTCCAACTTCAAGCAACTCAAGCTCAGTCAGTCACTCAGAGGAAACTGATGAAGAGATCAATTACAGTTTTACAGGTACAGCGGTCTGTTTTCATGCTGGAAAAGAGGCCATAGATTGGGTCATAGATATGGGTGCAATAGATTATATGACCTCCTTGCCTAAGTGTTTTCATGAAATTATAAGTAATAATGCTAAGTCTTATCTTAAGCTATCTAATGGTGCTAAAATACCAATTACACATAGTAAAAATGTACACTTGTGCAATAATTAGGTTCCGAACTCCTTGGAAACAAAATTCCATATGAGATCAGCTAGAAAATTAAAAGGATATAACAACATAAGAAAATAAATATAAGAATAACATAACATCAGCCGGAGAAGACAAACAGAATCACAGGAAATTTACTCAAGAAACACCCAAAATAGAAGATTCCCACTTAACCAATCCAACAATTCCAATAGGGAAAATAACAGAAACACCACAACTGATATCTACCGTACTATGATTAAAACAACCCTTCCTCCCAAGGAAAAAAAACAAGCAACAAACACCAAAAACAGAGCAAGAAGATTCGCCATTTACAAAGTGTGAGCCCAAATCACGCATAATCAGAGCAGGAGGAAAATGTGAGTGCATATTACCATTTACCACAAGGTGGATTTGGCTGTCTATAAGGAAAAAAAACAAGGAACAAACCCCAAACAGAGAGCAGGAACATTCACCTACTCACCATGCGTCAGCCTCAATCTCTTCCTCTTAGTAGCTAGGCTTCAATTTCTTCAATTGGGGTGGGCACGAACATTCTCCTTGTTACACAGATCACATAATCAACACCAAAAACATTTTCAAGAATCTGAAAATTAAAAAAAAAAAACCTCAAACCTCAACAAAAATCGCAGGCAGGGGTCAAAAGTTGAGCGACGTCCATGCCGGCAAAGAGCAATTGAGTTCCACGAGAGATTGGGAGTGACGATTCTGGGCAAAATTGATTGAGACTAACGGTTATGGGTGAAATTGCTCGACATCTCTGGGAGAAAATGGGGAACTATACGTCGTTTGCTCGGGCAAAAGCAGTGGGCTAGGGTTTTCAGTTCTCAGGCACCAGCAGAGTCTTCAAGCTTTGATGAATGTCTTTAGTTTTGTTAGGCAGATAACTCAAAATTAAAATCGGGTGTGCGCAAAACCAATTACCTCAACCCTTTTAAGGGACTCGATAGCTCTCTACCATAAAAAGCGTCGAGATTTTTCAATTATAGAAAAATTAAGATCAACTCAAACAATAAGCGTTGCTACATAAAGGTCGAAATTTGGGCCGCTTTCTAGTAGTGTGGGAAAATTAAAGGCAATACATTTATTATGGCCTTGGGTGATTATATATATATATATATATATCTATATATATATATAATATATATATATATATATATATATATATATATATATATATATACATACATATATATATAAATATATATATATATATATATATTATATATATATATATATATATATATATATATATATATATACAAATATATATATATATTATATATATAATATATATATATAGATATATTATATATATATATATATATATATCATACATATACATATATGATATATATATATATGCATACATATATATATATATATATATATATATATATATATATATATGAAATGAGAAGTGGAGTAGAATGAGAGATAACAAGTCCAATTTATTACATACAATCTGATGGACATCTCAATTGTCCACCCGAGCCCACCACTAGCTGTTTTAGTCCACCAACTGCCAAACCCTCCTTTCTTTTAAAAAAAAATTCAAGCTACTCAATTTTTTGAAATCGCAGTTTTCATTCTTCCTACTGCTCGATTACTCTTCGCTGCTTCGATTGTTTTAGTGTTCAGCAATCATTGAATGGCTGGGTTTGATCTTAACGTCGCTCTTGATATTGAATCTTCATCAAACGCGAATTCTTCATCAGGTTTGATAGCATTTTTTCGATCTTTGTTTCTGTTTTCTGGTTTGGAAGTTGTGTGCGTGAGTTTTATATTTTGATGAGTTAATTTCAAAATTTTTGAATTGGATTGTATTCGTTGGTATGTTGCCATGTTCTGAAAATATAAAGAAATTGTTGGTTTGAATATATAGTTAATGTTTGCGATTTGTTGTTCTGCATTTTTGGTAGAATGCTTGGTTGGTGTTTTAAGTTGTGTATTGTGTTAATTCGGCTAAGATACAAGTGTATAATGTTTTTTGGTTTAATTCTTGAATACAGTTTGTTGCATGTAAATTTTGATTGGTGACATATGAGAAATGATAGCTTACTGTTATGAGTTATATGCTCACTTAATATAATCATTGGCTCACTAAAGCTATACATTTAGCTCACTATAAAGAATATGTTTCCTTGTACTACAGAACAATTTTTTGCTCACTAAAAGAAACATTTGGCCAGTTTTGCATTATAGCTTATCACAAATATTATGGTTGTTTTTCTAGATGATACTTGTATCGTTGCTATGTATATATGAGAAATATAGTCGTTGGCTCACTAAAGAAATATATTTAGCTCACTGGAATTAAGCTTGTATTCATCAATCATAAATCAGTTCTCTGCTCATTAAATGTAATCACTATAATGTGCCTAATGAGAAAAACAATAGTTCATAAAATATATAGCAACACAAGTGTTTGAGAAGATGTGCTCATAATTAATTATAGACCACAAAAATTGTTATTTTTGCAGATGATACTTCATTTTCATATCTACATTAGATCGTTTTGTTGTGAGGCTGTTGATGTTGATGATTATGTTAGAATTTATATAATCCTACTGGTGTTTCAAAAGGCAAAGGTGTGGCTTCTAATGATGGTAATATTACTGGTGGTGCATCTAATTGTATTGTGATGATGTGGAAAAATGTGTAGATGATGATGAATGTGTTATTGAAGTGAAGGAAGCTGATGAACTGGAGCTTATTGGTTAAAGGGCCAGTTTCATATATGCAACATTTGAGGTATATAATGATTATGCTTTCCGTAAGGATTTTTCCATTTGATATGACAAGTTGCGGGGGAGTGAGGGTTCATAAGAGGTTCATTCAAGAGAGTTTTATTGCAGCAAACAAGGTGTTAAAAGGCGTCCCGAGGAAAAAGATAAGACATTCACAAAACGGAGCTAGAGGTGCAATTCTAAAGCTAAGGCTATATTTTAATTGAATTTAATAGGGAATGGGTTTATAAGAAGCATGACATGGTTCAAGTCATGAATTACTTTTGGAAGATGAGGTCTATAAGTTGAGGTCACATAAAAAGGTCGAGAAAGCTCATGTGAACTTTTTTCAAAAGATGTGAAGAAATAGTATGAAAGTTTCTCATGCTTATCGGCTTCTAAGAAATGAGGTCGAGGGTTCACCATTACTTGATTTTAGGGAAAGAGATGCATACAATAGTGTTGCAAATGAAGTTAAGAAAACTTTATATGGGACGATGCCAATCATTTGATGTGTGTTTAGAATCTAGGTGTGTCAACGAGGAAGATTTTTTTTATAAGTTTAAATTGGATGAGGATAATTGTTTGTTGAGCTTCTTTTGGAGAGATTCACAAATGAAATGTGATTACTTGTTGTTTGATGATCTCCTTGTATTTCACACGATATATAGGACCAACCATTATGAGATGATATGCGCACCTTTTGTTTGTATGAGTAATCATGCGAAGAATGTTATGGTAAGCTGTAGGTTTTTAATGAATAAGAAGATTAAGAGCTTTGTTTGGTTATTTGAAATACTTTTGCAAGCTATGGATAATGCTCAGCTGAAAATTATGATGACCGGATCAAGCATAGGCTGTGTACTTAGCACCTCTTGGAGAATTCAAAATAGAATATTGGCCATCTTAGGATTTGGGTCGGATTTGTTGATAAGTTTGACCATATTTTGATGAGATGTGATACAGAAGCAGAGTTCAATTTTTATTGGCAGATGTGAGCCCCTCTCTATTTTCTGCTTATTAATGTGCTCATCAAGTTATTACTTTCTGCTCACTAATTACTAGTTTCTGCTCACCAAGGTCATATGTGTCTGCTCGCTAGATAATGCCTTCTGCTCGTAAAGGTTACATTTTTCTGCTCACTAACTCATTACTTTCTGCTCATTGTTTTTGTGTTTTAGGCTGGTTGAAGAGTATAAATGTGCCGAAAATGCTTGCTGGTTAGATTGTATCGGTTGAAAGAAAAATGATGTCGAGCTTTTTGTAAGGATGTTTTCTCTGGTGGCATTTTATCGTCACAAAGAAGTGAGTCGATAAATGCTTCTTTGCCAAAGAGAGTCAATGCCACTTATGGTTTGTTTGATTTTTACAGTGTATTTTGTGACGTTGTTACTGAGTGGAGGATTAAGGAAAATGATGAAAATGTGAAAAATAAGGATGGATTTCCCAAGATGTACTTGCCCCATGCTAGCATTTTGCAGCATGCTTCGAAGATCTATATGAGCAACTTGTACAAAGTGCTTAAGAATGAATACATTAAAGGAGAAGAGTGTTGTCAAGATCTTCTTAGCTCAAGTGAAACCCCCTACGGTACAGAGCATACATATGTTATGTATGAGAACCGCCTTTCGAAGAAGTTTGGGTTTGTGGTTAAGTTTAATCTTCCAGATCAAAATATTGTTTGTAATTGTAAAAAGTACAGTGAGAGTGGTATTCTTTGCTACCACTATTTGTGAATTTTTAACGTTCATTGCATGCCAAATGTCGTTGATTAATATATTTTAAAACGATGAACTAGGCTAGCTAGACTCCCCAGGTTGTAGATGAAGCTCCAAGTGGAAATGCAGTTGGTGTTCCTGGTTTCATATGGAGGGTTCAGCTGCATAGGCAGTTTGAGGTGTTGCTTCTTACAAGTGAAGCAAATACTCAAGCAAGAAAGCTATGTGAAGAAGCTTTTGCCTAACTAAAGGCTGATGTTGGTGTTGTTGTGGGTTCAGTTTATGTTTCTCACAATAAAAATGATCAACTATTTAGTGTTTTACTACATTTATACATTGGCTCACTAAATGTATGGATATGCCCACTAAAAATACGTGTTTCCTGTGATGGTTTAGGTTATTGTTGTCGATTCATGTAATCCAGCAGGTGCATCTAATCCAGCAGTAGATTTTAGTGAAATGTATAGGGTTTTTAACTTAATTTTTGATGAAAGGTTGAGGCAACCAAATGAGGATAGGATTCCTACCAATAAATTGAATCCTGGTTTTGAATGCTCATAAAATAGTATTTCTGCTCACTAAAAATATGTATTGGCTCACTAATACATTGTATTTGCTCACTACTTTTATACTTTTGGCTCACTAAAGATATGTATATGCTATTTTATTTTGTGAGGAAGGTTACGTGAGAATCAAGCATGAAATTTTTGTATCATAAGAGAGGGCATTCTCTTCTAGAATTAATGAAGTATTTTGTATCTGTGCCATTCAATAGTTTTTTTTTAAGCAAAACTTCAAATTTAAATTTGTATTTTGATTAATAAATTGCATACTTGTATTTTTATTGATTATGATGTTTTTATTTTTTTTGATGTGATGTGATGAGAATTATTTTTGTATTTAAAAATTAAGTAAATCATGTTGAATAATTTTGAAGTTTATGATAGGGTGAATACTTTTGACACTTAATATGTTGCTCACCATTGAAGATTCATAGCTTACTAGTTTCATCTGTTAGCTCACTATATTTTACACATCTATTTTCATCTGTTTGATTATTTAACATTATAAAAGTAGAGCATTCTATGACAATGACATTTTGCACACTTTCATATTTGACTTAACATTATAAAAAAAATCATTCTAGTTTGATTTTGCATTCATTTCTAGAATTAAGCATAGCGAAAGATGTAGCTCATTGGGTTTGGCTGCTAGCTCACTGGTTTGGTCTGCTAGCTCACTGGAATTAAGCATATCAAAAGATATAAAATATCCAATAGTAAATGTTGTATACTAGTACTTTACCATGATTAAAGGTAAGCATAGTAATTATGTTCATTTGAGAGTATTGGTTATATAAGTTCCTAAAATTTGTCTAACTTAAAGCACGGTTGATTACTCATGCTGTTGGCACTTCAGGCTGGCCTGATTTTGCATTTAGTTCTGCATGTTGTTTATCATGGAACTCCTTTGCGAACCTCTTCACTTTATTCTTATATATATTTTCTTCATTGTTGATGATCTCATACCAGTACCGTACTTGCATTACATCAACTAGATTTTTGTCCTGCAAAAAAAAAAAGGAAACAAACCATTAATATGTGTTGTATTTATTTTAAGACATATTTTCTTCACTCCATTCATGTTGTTGGCACTTAAGGCTGGCTTGCTTTGGCATTTAGTTCTACTTGTTGTTTATCATAGAACTCCTTTGCAAACCTCTTCACTGTATTCCTATATATATTTTCTTCATTGTTGATGATCTCATAGCACTACCGTGGTCGCATTACATCAAGTAGATTTTTGCCTTGTAAAAAAAAAAGGAAACAAACCATTAATAGGTGTTGTGTTTATTTCAAGATATTATTATAGAGAAAATATTTTTGGTAGACTTACTTCATTTTTCTTGAAACCACAATCCCATTTATCTGCTTGGTCAAAGTAAGACTTCATGTGCCTCAGGCAAAAATTCCATGGTCTGTGATATTATCTATTGTTCTCCATGGCATTCTTATTTGCGCTAGTTTCATCTTCTTCACAATTTCATGTTTAGTGTGGCCAACACTATCTTGAAGAAATCTCCCAAAAGCTCTTACCTGCGTACAATAAACAACTATGTTCAGCTCATAGGATTTGGTTAATAGCTCACCAAATATGCGTGTTAGCTCACCAAGAATACGTGTTAGCTCGACACACTACATATGTGTCTTAGCTCACTATATATGTGTCTTAGCTCAGCAAATACGTGTGTTAGCTCACCAAGAATATGTGTTAGCTCACCAAGAATATTTGTTAGCTCACCAGATATGTGAGTTGATTTATTGTAAAGTAAATGAATCAGTAAGCATTTGAACATTACCACTAATAGATGTGTTTCTCCATATGTTATTTTGTATGGAGCAGTTATGTGCATGTTGTCTATAATGTCAAGCCTTTCCTCTTTTAAATCAAAGTAAAAGATGAAGAAGTGCTTCTTGTGACATACTGGGAAGAACACCTTCAAACTGGAGAATGATTAATAGTAGATAATGTGTTATTGTAATATACAATTAAAATGTATTAGATTAATGTCTACCAGTTGTAATTATTTTGCTGATATTCATTTGTTACATCTTTGCAATTCTCTCTCAAGAATTGTTTCAAATTAATGTACCTTGCCTTTTCTGATTTTGTTGTGTTTATCAAGGGATCCAAGGTTGACTGTATTTTTGCAGCAGGATCATTAGGTGTTTCATCATTTGTATTTGTGAAAAAAATAAGTATACATTTACCACTGTATCAATTGGTGCAAAAAATCTTCTTAGAGATCCTTCACTTCTTTCTCTCTCCAAGTTGTTAAGGATAGTAGCCCAGACATTGATCACATGTGCATTAATATATTCCCTTGGACGCATGGTTGACATGGGATATCAATGTGCAACATGTGTTTCAATATCGAACAATTCTTCGGTGATTTAGTAAGAAAAGGCAAAAAAAATATAAGTATATATTCATTATAATTTAAGTGTTTGTAAGTACTTTCTATATGGTAGTTTTGTGCTTACTTTGAATCAAGGTCCTGTGATGGATGGAATACATATTCAGTAAAGATCTTTTCCTGGACTGACAACTTCTTGTAATCTTTCTTATTTTCTGCACAAAAGAAGTGCAGAAGGGTTCTGTCATTGGCCATTTGTCTCTTCTCGGTTGATGTCTTGCCTTCTTGGTGTGCTCTTCTTCTGCAAAAGATTATATCAGAGTTGATGATAATATAGCTCAATGGATAAATAACATGTGTAAGTTCTCACTAAAATAGATATTATGCTCACTAAAATGTTTGTTGTGCTCACTAAATAGAGATTGTTACTACTCACTAAACTATATGTTTTCCCCACTAACATATATGTTCTCTCACTCACACATGTGTTCTGCTCACTAACATCTATGTTCTGCTCACCAAGTTATACTTTTTTGCTCACTAAAATTTAAATTCTACTCACTGATAATGCACACCAATTGACTAAAAAAATAATGTTCAATACCAACATGGTCCTCTTTACTTGTTCCTAGAGCCATCTAAAAGTGATGTATCCTCACAAGCTCACTATAACATAAATTTGTCATTTATAAACAATTTGCCTATAACTCACTAAAAAGTATGTTCTGCTCACTGAAAATCCTTCCCAGCTCTTTGCTAGGAGAGTTTTGCTCTCCTTCAGTTATTTCTACCTTTCTTGTTGCTTTATTTGTGTTTTTGGAATTGGTGGTGGTGGTGGTGTTTGAGATAATTCATGTAGTGGTTGTTTATGATGGGTGTTGTGGTGGTGAGGGTGGTGGTGTCTGTAGTGTCTGTGTGTGGGGGGGAGAGGGGGAGGGTGGTGGTGTTTGAAGGCTTTTTTGGAGGGGAGGGGGAAGGGTGGTGGTGTCTGATGTGTCTGTATAGGGGGAAAGATGGTGGTGTCTGATATGTCTCTACAAGGGAGAAGGTGGTGGTGCCTGATCTATTTTTACAGGTGAGGAGGAAGGTGGTGTCTGAAATGGTGATGGTGGAGCTGGTGTTACAGGAGCTAGGCATTAGCTATCATCAATCAACTTAAAACTGGGCATGTTATTACCTGTAATGCCCTCAAAATGCTAATGACATTATTTACGGAAAACTGCAACGGAAGACTTAATGATAGAAGGTGCTACTGCCGTCCTGATAAGGACAAGACTCACTGAAACTATTTGATCCTACAACTCATGTTCAAATCACAATATCTATTAAACTGAAATTTTCCAAGATCAAAGTCCATAATAGTTCAACTTCAATACAATCGACTTAATCATATCATGTGCTAACTTGCACTCCACACTACATAAGTACATCGAATATAGACCCAACTTGACCCTGAGGTCGATCCCAACATTCGTGCTATGTTGAATCCACTGTGAGCATCTGATGAGTTTCAAAAGGGCTTGCTAAATAGAGAAACATGTGATACTTCATCACCTAAAACGGAAAACATGAAAACAATTCAAAAATGTGAGCTAAAACTCAGTACGTGCATTCCTGTATTGTAAAATGAGCATAGAAATACTGTTGATGGATACCCGCCTTTGCAATTCATTTAGTTCGTAATAACAATGGAAATGAAAGTAATATGAAACTGAATTGCTTATTATTATTTAGATGTGAACCCCTTGCAATGATATGATCTATACATAAGTGTACATTAGCTAATCTGATCAAGAGTTGGTCTGAAGCTGCATGGGTAAATAATAGGCTGATGCCTTATAGATGATAACTGACGGGTCAAAAGTTAAATGGCAAATCGCTGTATAATCTGATTCATTGATAAACTCATCAAGATTTGCAACTTGATAAACATGTTGTGCTTTTTAAAGATACAGGCAATAGAGGCACCTTGAGCCTTTAAAAAAAATATCACCTGACTTGATAAATATGTTCTGATTTGATAACACTTATACATAATGGAATACGATAAGTAGACCTCGACTCTGATTTATAAATGTCATTATAGGTATGTGTAGTCAGTAAATGATCCTTATTCACATAATTGAGTTAGTAAAAGTATGTATAATAGAAATTGAGCAATTAAATGGTATATATAACTTGGGTATTTCAAATAACTTCAAAACTGAATTAATGAAAGCAATGAAATCTGATATAAAGTAAATAAAAGTAAAATAGTCCACAATGAGACAAATGAGATTACGAAAGAAAAGGCCTTGATAGTGACAAATGGGAGAATGGTTTTAGCCTTTTTTGAGACAAATGAGAGAGATAGGTTGCTGATATGGGTTTAAGGCTCACTGAGGTATCGCTTGGTTGAAGATAACACCGAGTGCACTAGATTGGCTTGATAAATGTGTTTGATACAATTTGAATTAAGTAAGCAATAAAGGTTTGAGGCCAAGAGAGATATACCTTGGTTTAAAATGGAATGAACTATAATAACTTGGTCTAATAAATATGGTTTCTGAATCATAACTCTCCCCACTTTTCATATCTTATTCATAAATCCATTAGATATTGAATTTTACCCCAATGAGTCATTGAAACCAATAGAAGCTATTAAGCTCACTAAACTTGGTATTTTCTTTGTAAAATCAATAATTGATTGTAAAATTTATAATTGATTTAAAGCTTATAAATAAGCTCACAAATTGTATACTTGCCTTCTTTTTTCTCATTAATCAAGCTAAAAGCTCTATGAAAGTCCTTGAATATTTATTTCCCCCTTAAACGACCTTACTTGGCCCAAAATGCACAAATGCTCTTTACACAATTACTAAAAATGCTTCATAAAATCACTAAACTCAAAATACTCAACCAAAATTCATGACATCTTATAGGAAATTTGAAAATAATATGGGCAATCTACAATAAATTTTTCAAAATTTGCCTCGAAGTATATGCTACACAGAAATTGCAAGAACAACCCAATTTACACCAAAGCAGGTTAGTTTGCTTCAAAAATTAATAACTTTCACCATTGACCTCAGATGGAGACCTAAAATCCCAATATGGAAAGATTAAGAAGTTCCAAAAACCTATTGTTGACAACACAAAACATGATTCCAACAATAGGATTCCCGAAATGGGGCTAGAACACAAGTATGTTAGTTTTGGTTAAAACTGCGCAATTCTAGCCAAACAGCCATAAATTTTTCCATAGAACTCGAATTAAGGCAATTCAAAAGGCATTTGAAAGCTAACACACTGATCCATCTACCTACTAAAAGTATAATTTTTTAGTGCGCTGATCATTGCCATTTTAATCTCAAAGTCATCCCTATTTTCTACCATTTCTAGCCCTCACTGTTTTTGCTTTTTCCTCTTTTTTTTCACATAAATCCTCACTTGAAATCATTCCAAATCACCAAAAATATCATCATAATCATCAACAAGACTAAAGATTATAAAATCATATACAAAACAATAGAAGTCCATCACTTGACTTAAGCTAACTTGATCATGACAAAGCCCTAACCTTAACATACTTCAAGCTCAAACCCACCATGATCAATATCCCCAAAATCAATAAAAGTTACATGATAACATCTATTTTGATCTCAAGAGTATAAATCATAACAAAAACAATCATAAAAACCAAAAATATGACAAGATCAAGCTAGGGTTTTATCTCTTTGACAGCTCAAAAGGAGAGGGTGTGAGGTTGGTTGAGGGTGGGGAGGTTGCCGTGGCTGGTGGGGGACTAGGGGTGGCGATTGGTGGCATTTTGTCACCGGCTGGTGGCCAAAAAAGGGGCTGGGGTGGTGCTGCCTGTTATTAGCCATGTGAAGAAGAGGGGGGGAAAAAAAGAGAGTTTGTTTCTTTTTTATGTGTGTGAAATTTTGATGATTTTCTAGTGTGAGGGTATACTTATATGTGGCTGATAATTAAGACCAAAAAGTGGCTTTTTGCGAATCAAAATTTGGTGCAAAGCATAGCAACTAGTGAAGTAACAAAGTTGGCAAGGTTTTGGGCTTTTATTTTGAGCCCAACAAGCTAAGTTTGGGTTTTAAAAAAAAATTATTCGAAGTGTTGGGAAAATTTTGTATTGCTCGGGATTAAAGTTTTCTGAAGGTAAGAAAATATTTAGTCACTAAATTATGCTTGCTGAGGCCTAACATCGATTCACCCATTATTTAATCAATCAATGAAACCTGAATTGACAATCAATGGAACTTGAATTGCAAAGTGGGACACGAATAAAATATCCCCCAACTAGGATGATTAAATACGATAAATGAAAGCGAAAAATTTAGATAACATAAAGTACTTCGGTAAATATATAAATTGAGTGTAATTGAATTAGTAAACATGATTTGGTTAAACCAATAACCATGAGTAATTAAATCAATAAACATGATTAATTAAATAAATAAATATATTTTACATAAATAAATATGGGTTAGGGTTGGGTTATTACATTACCCTCTTGCCTTGATGCAGGACTTTGCTGGTGGTGCTGCTGGTCATTGTTACCTTACAAAAGCATTCTCTAATTCAACTATCACCTCAAGTGCAACAGTTCTGTTCCACCATTCATCATCTTGACTGAATGGTGGTATCTCAGGACTTTCATCGCCTTTTTCTTTTTGTGCCATTGGTAGGGATTTTGAGATTTAAGCCTAATAGTATGAAGAGAACATGCTTATTGACTTATCTCTTATTTTCTTGAGTTCTTCATTATTTTGGTACCTTTTTGACAAGTAGTCTATGAAGGTTTTGTACCTCTTGAATGCACTTGCTAAAGCCTTCATTACTTTAGCCATTTCTTCCAAATTTTTCTGTATGTTGACATCATTCAAGTATTGTAAGATGTTAGATGGATGTTTGTTTAAATTCTTTCATTTTGCTTAATTGTTATAAATGTATTAAATGATAGCTCTAACTCTAATTTTTCATCATGTTGTGAAAACAACTTTGGCTGAGGTTCCTTTTGTAGCTGTGGTTCAGCATGCTCTTCTATATTTATTTGTATTGAAGGCTCCACTCTGCCCTTTTCAAAGCCTTTTGGCACTTCTTTTGCACCAACTTGATTAACCTTTCTCTCTTCTTTGACTGTTTTCCTCACCTTTTCTATTCTCCAGCCTTTGATTGTTAGCAATTCCTCTTAATAGTCCTTCTTGTTTGGAGAACTCTATCAAGATATAGTATCTACAAGGGAAATGTTCATTGTAATAAGTTCTGTACAACTCACCAAAAATGAATCTATGCTTACTAAAATATCGTTCCTACTCACAAAAAATGCATACTACTTCACTAACATAAAGTAATATTGTCTAAGAATAATTCTTATTCGGCTCACTAAATTTGTTAATAGAAATCAATGTAACAGACAATTCTCATCTATAAACAAGTCATTTATAGCTCACAAAAGCTAAACTGTTGCTCACTAAAAGACATGTTCTACTCAGTAAGTTATATAGTCTACTCACTCAAAATAGTGCTCTACTCACTAAACATTTTGTTGTACTCACTAAAATATATTGTAGCTCAATAACATGAAGTAATGTTCTGTAATAATAATTGCTATATGTATGTGGGGTACGTGATGTGTGCTCACTAAAATGGTCATTATAGATCAATGTAATAAACAATTATCACATATGGTCAAGTCTCCATAGCTTACCAAAATTATTGTTGTGCTCACTAAAATACATATTCTGCTCACTAAAATATATGTTCTGCTCACTAAAATAAATAATCCGCTTACTATGATATTTGTTCTGCTCACTGAAAATGTTGTTATGCTCCCTAAGTATATATGTTCATCTCACTGAAAGTGACTTTGTGCTCACTGAATACATGATATTCTGATAGAATAGAAGGAACTTACCATCAAGAACAGAATAGGCCCATAAAAGGTTAAAGCTCTCTTTTTGATAGATTCACATAATCTGTCAATTATGTACTGACAACAATCAATTATTGCTATATCTTCAACATTATTGGCAAAATAGGGTGCGCAATGTACATTCTTTGAACGGTTGAAAAAGCAAGAGACCATGTACAGCATAAAGTTTCTCTTGAAACTTTTCCCTGCATCAGTCTGGCTCAGTACATATTGTGGCATTTGGCTGAGCTTAAGGGTCCCATCTTACAGACTCCATTCTTTTCTCCATGCTGCGAGGACTTCATTGTATTTGGCATCCTGTAGCTTTTTTCCATAAAACTCCTCAACCTTCCTTCCACCAATGGGGAGTGCCAATGTGAGATGCACATCCATGGGTGTAATCTCAATATTCTTGTCAGGTGATATATACGACGTAATTGAGTATGGGTCAAAGCTATCTGCAAGCCATTTTTATAAATCCTCTGGCAATTCATTTAGTTGTAAATGAAGGAATCCTCCAAACTCCATATCTGTTATTACCTGTCTTTGTGCCTCACTGAATTTCTCAATCATAATGGTGAACACGGGTGTACAGACTTGGGGTCTTAAACACATATGGTAGTACTTGCGTGTTATTTTGGGGATTTATCTTGTTGTTGATGTTGTAAAATTGAGAGCTGTCCACGCTTTATAGAAGTTTTTTAACTCTTCTGGATAGGCTACCTCTCTTTATCAGCTTGTGCCCTAGCACACTTTTTTGACCTCATTTGGATTTGTTTGGTGTACACTTTTATGCTTGTTTTATCTTCTTCATGTCTAGGGGGACACATTTTGTAAGTGGTGTCCTCTACAGTGTCATCTGTTTCCTTTGAAAGTTGTCAATGAATGTCAGTGATTGTTTTTTTTTTTTTTTTTGGAGCTTTCTTGGGTAGTATTTTTGGGAACGTTGGGGGATTTCCTGCTGTGAATTCTTCTTTCCTCCTTTCGTTGTTCTAGATTGCCAATTTTTGGTTGTGCATCAGTTTTCTTTGGCTCGTTTTTCCTTTTTTTTAGCACCACCTTTTGTTTTTACCCTGATGTGGGAGTGTTTTATTGAGGTGGTTCTCTTGGTTTTTTGTTGATTTTGTTGTCCCTCTCCCTGCTGAGCAGTCTGTGATTCTTGCACAGCATGCATAGTTTGTTTTTCCAGCACACCTTTTGTTTCTCCCTTACTATGGGAGCTTGGAGTTGTTCCTCTTCTGAACTAATTGGACTACTGTAAATATTTCTATTCTTTCTAACTTCTTGTTTCACCCTTCTTTTCTTTGCAGTAGTACTTGATGAGCTAGTTTTCCCTCCAGATGTTTTGTCCCTTTGTGTGGACAGGTTTTCCTGCACCTTTGGTTAAGCTTCCTCGCTTGCTTCTTCCACAGCTGTACATGGTACTTTGTAAGTGAACAAGATATATAACTAAATAAATGAGCAATGTTTAATCTAACGTGGAGCTCTATATATATTTTAACTCATTAAAATAAATTGTTTGCTCACTAGAATTACAGGTCATCTCACTAAATATAGCTGTCCGCTCACTACAATTGCAGTTTAGCTCACTAAACATAGTTGTTTGCTCACTACAAATGTCGTTTACCTCACTAAATATAATTGTAGACGTATAGTTTTACTAGGTTTTTAAAATATGAGATTGTAAACTCGCTAGATGTAGGACCTATTACACTAAAAAGCATTAGAATGTTTAACTGTACATAGTGGTACATCATAATAGTAAACAAGATGAATTTCCATATTGCTCACTAGACATGTGTAATAGCTCACCACAGCATAGGTTATGGTTCACTAGTTAGCAGCAATTAACCTAGAGTACATGTCCTTTGAATACAATTTTCCCTCCTTGCTACATATGCAATTCAGATCATTACATATAAACTTACATAATGTAGACATATCTTGGCCTCAATTATGAGCAATATCCTCTTGCATTCCTTGATTTGTTTCATTTGTTTTATTTTGATCCTTTGGGCTTCAATAAAAAAGAAAAAGATAATATTAATGCAGTTAACTATATTGTGTGTATTTGGATATATTTGAAGTGATAATTACCTAAAGTTCACTGGATCAGAAGAGATGTCTCTGATTACTTGCATAATTATATCTTGAGGGCTTGTGCTTAACTCTTCTACCTTCAATCTACCAAATAGTATTACATGTAATGTTAATATTACAAGAAATGTGATAGCACACTAGAATAAAAGGTACAGTTCAACAATGATATGATGGCTCACTAGAATATAAGATACAACTCACTATATATGTGAAATAGTATATGAAAAGAGATTGGAGTTCTAGACTACACACTTTAATGTATGGTACCACTTACTAAATTCAAGGTATGACACACTAGGATGTAAAGTACAGCTCAGTCTATTATAAGGCATAACTCACTATAGCATGCATTTGTTGACCGCCACTAGAATAAAATTTGCAGCTCATTAAATTCTTGTCATGGCTCACTAAATTCAAGTCATAGTTCACTATATTATAAGGCACAACTCACTATAGCATGCATATGTTGATAAGAACTAGAATATAATTTATAGCTCACCAAGTTGTAGTCATGGCTCAATAAATTCAAGCCATAGCTCACTATAATATAACGTACAACTCACTACAACATGCGTATGTTGACAGCCCCTAGAATATAATTTACAGCTCACTAAATTCTAGTCATGGCTCACTAAATTCAAGGCATAGTTCACTACAATATAAGGCGCAACTCACTATAGCATGCATATGTTGGCAGCCACTAGAAAATAATTTACAGCTCACTAAAGTCAAGCCATACTTACTACAATATAAGGTACAACTCATTATACAGTAAAATAAGAAGGGGTAAGGTAAAAGTGATTTGCATGTATTAATCAACATCAAGGTAAAAGTGTTTATTGTGAACGTGTTAACAGAATCAGGTATTCATGGTTACTGCTCCCTAATATTAGGTTTAAGGTTTTCAACATACCTTTTCTGAGCAGTTTTTGATTCATCACTAGCAGATCTCTCCTTTGCTGCTGATGACTAGTAAGTTTCCATCTGCAAACATTTTAAACACAAGATTATGAGTGTGCAATTTTCTTAAAACCTAGAATGCCAAACGAATTCATTGTTTTGTTTCAAACATGCAAATAAATTTTGTTTGTTGCTAAAACTTACATCAAAGTGTTTGGTTCAAACTTCAGCGATGATTTTTTGAGGATTTCTTAGTAGAATCTATGAGCAAACACAGCACAATTTCGCCAAATCAAGCATGAATTTGAGCGGTTTTGGAGAGAGAAAGGGAGCGGAAGTTCATTGGTCGTGATTTCAACTGATGGGTTGTGAGCGCTTTTTCTTTATATATATATATATATATATATATATATATATATATATATATATATATATATATATATATTTTTTTTTGTGGCGGTTTTCTTTGTTTTATGTACGTGGTGCATCAGATGGATAGTTTGTAGGCCCGGTTGTACAATTGCGATTGTACAATCGGATGGACCATATACTAACTGGATGACAAGAATTGATCTTCGCCATTAAAAATCATTCCAACCAACCACATTATGCCACACATCATTCATCT
Source organism: Carnegiea gigantea (assembly GCA_029747015.1). Taxonomy (NCBI): domain Eukaryota; kingdom Viridiplantae; phylum Streptophyta; class Magnoliopsida; order Caryophyllales; family Cactaceae; genus Carnegiea; species Carnegiea gigantea. The sequence goes on from JAKOGI010000492.1 coordinate 263,361, forward strand.
CACTCCCCAACCCCACCCAACAGCCAGCATTGAACTAGCCCACGTCATGCCCATATTATATATATTTCGGAGACTTTTTCCGTCGGAACTCTACTCTCTCTGTTCCCCTTCGAGCACACCATTCTAGAAATTGTAGGCCCCTCGCTGATGGGGTTGATATGAACCTACATTTCTTACTTTTGTTTTAGGGTTGCTGATGGAAAAATCTAGGCAAATTGAGCCAGAGACCTCTGCATTGAACTCTCAAGTGGCCAACGAACTCCGCACCGATGACGAAAGGGGGTTCATTAGACCACCTTCGAGCCTAATTGTGGCTTGTTAGCCTTGTTATTAGCTTTACAGGCATGTTAGAGCATCGGTCTGTGGTGGCAATAGTGGCGTTGCCGTTGATCGGATGGGAGTTCGAGGCCACAACAATGACGACGTTAGGAAGAAATGTGACAGCAAAATGATTTTGCCTTTTTTTAAATTGAATTTAATCTTGGTCTTTAAATGATAGATTAGGGGCTCACATATAAGGCTATTCATCATTCGGTCCAGACTGGGACCGACTCGAAGGCAGGACCAGATCGTGTGTATTTGGTTCGGTATACAGTCTTTTATTTTGTCTCAGTTAGTTTTCGGTCCGATCCCGGTCTAGACCAATAGACTGAAGAACTTAGGGTTTTTAGATGTCTTTCTTTCGATGGGCTAGAACTTTTGTGTGTGTATGTGTACTGGCGCCTTCACTTCTCCGGGGCCAAGGTAGTCATGCAACTTAGTCACGTCCTCACCTCACGCTCACTGATTCTTCAAGAGAATTTGTTCCTATTCCTGCAATCATAGACCACAGTCAAAGCCGCATAGTCACAACCCGTGGCTCCCTCCCTGTCGGCACTGACGCCCCTCCCTGGTAGCCGCATAGTCACCAGCCAATGCCCCTCTCAGCCAGCCAACCACCACTCGTATGGCTGTCTGCCGCTTTCAAGGTAATTGTTCTTGTTGGCATTTTATAGCATGGTAATTTCAAAGTTTAAACAACTTTTTCATTAATTCAGAGCATGGTCTTTGCCTCTTTGGTTTCTAGTTCCAGGCAAATCCACATAGAAGGCAGAAGTAACCAGACTTCCTTCAATGACTATTAAATTTGCCTTTACGGTATGAAACATGTTAATAAGAAAAGACAGGAAAATCTTATTGTCAAAGTGATTCTGGCTTTGGTAAAGATGAATGTAAGACTTGCCTTGTGATGAACATGAATACAAGATAATTATAAATGATTCAATCTCATACTCATGGAGCCAACTCAAGCCATTAACGATTACTCTCTAACTTTAAAAAAGCTTGAGATAAAACTAGTAGTATTAATTCACAACAAGGTTGATGCAATTTCAAAATGTTATTTGGTAAGATAAACTTATCTTTAGATCATTGTTCCATTTGTGTTACTTGTAAGAAAAGACATTCGTCTCGCTTGTCCGGTAAAGTTAACTACAACCATGACCTAATATTTAAGCTTATGAGCCTTTGCTTTTTTCAGGTGTAATATTTAAGCTCAACCTTCAATTTGATTATTTACGGAGTCCCTTAAGGCTTGTTCTCAAAATGCAAGTTTCGTATTTTTGTTTTTTAAAGTAACATGATGTATGAATAGTTTAGCT